>JARBJD010000189.1:0-145544 GCA_033064195.1 Blattamonas nauphoetae
TATCCTTCTCATCGCTCAGAAGATCTCTCTTTCTCAAATTCCGCCTTTTCACTTCTTCCTCGTTCGATCTCTCCTCATTCTCCTTTTCTTCATCTTCCTTATTCCCTCTCCTCTGCGTCTTTCTCTTCCTCTTTCTCTTCATTTTTCTCTTCCCCATTCTCCAATCCTCGTTCCTTCACTTCCTGTCCATCCATGTTCTCTTCCTCTTCTTGTTGATCTTTCTCTTCCACTTCCTCATCTTCCTTCCCTTTCTCTTTCTCTGTCTCCCCATTCTCAACTTCTTCCTCTTCAATCTCTTCCACAATCTCTTCCTCTCCTCCCAACTCTTCTTCCCCATCTCCACTCACCTCTTCAAACATATTCAATCGACTCCAATTCTTCCTTTTCTCCTTCCGACCACTCTTCATCTCCTTTTTCTTCACCTTCCTCTTTTCCTTCGTCTTCCTTTTCTTCCCAATTTCCTTCTCTTTCTCCTTTCGCCTCGTCCTCTTCGTCCCCGTAATAAAATTCCGCGTCCCCATCATTCACTTCAGCGTCTTCCTTCATTTCTTCCTCTTTTTCCTCGTTCTCATCTTCCGCCTCTTCGTGATCGGGTTGTGAATCGTCTTTCAGGAGTTGTTCTTCGTTTTCTTCATTATCCTCCAAATCGGCAGTATCAGCCTTTCGATCATCGTTATTCTCGTTTTCGTTCCCATTTGGGTCGGTCTGGTCGTTCTGGGTGGAGGGAGCGAACGAACGAGTTTTGATCTCACCCTCCTCATCATTTCAACTTCAGCTGCTCCCTCCCCTCCAACTCATCCTTTCCGCCGTCATTGTCAGATTCTTCGCTTTTCCCTTTGCCCGCATCGTCCTTCCCAACATCTTGATCAGCGGGATCGGGTGATTGGATATCGTCTGGTTGGTCGTCTTCGTCCTTCATGTCCACTTCAATGTCTGACACTTCCTCGTTTTCATCGTTTTCTGCAGCTCCATCGGCCTTGTCCTTTTCTGGTTCTTCATCTTTTCCATCCCCAAACTCATCTGGCACCGTCCGTGCAAGTGTGCGCGTGCGAACCATCCCGTCCGCTTCAGCGTCCTTCTCTTCATGGATGCTTCCCTCTTCTTCAATTTCATCTTCTTTTGTTTCTTCTTCGTCGCATTCAGATCCGTCGTCTCGTACATCTGGTTCTTCATCGTTGTATTCTTCATCCCCTTCAGTATTCTCCTGTTTCTCCACGTCGCCCTTCACTTCAGCATCTGCATCTTCATTTTCGTCATTTCCATCCTCATCTGCTACTTTTTCCGCGTCTTCGATTTCCTCCTCCATTTCTTTCCTTTCCTCCTCATCTTCTTGTTCATCAGCTTCGATCGTTCCGTCAGCATCATCCTCATGTTCTTCTGGGTGAGTCTTGTTGTCATCTTCGTTGCCCACATCGATCGGTTTCGACGATTCATCTTGCGCCTGTTCCCCTTCCGAGCCTTCGTCGAATTGTTCGTCATATCCGCCTTCCGGCTCCTCATCTTCACCATTTGCGTGTTCTCCGTCGGATCCTTCCATGTTTTCGTCATCATTGCCTTCTGCTTCCATCGATTGATCAGCATCGACATCTCCTTCATCTTCAGCTTCTTCCTTGTCTCCATTTTAATCCTCCTCCAACTCTCCCTGTTCAGACTCTCTCTTTTCGCTTTCCATTTGTTCGTCTCCCAATTCTTCGTTTTCACATTCAGCGTCCAAACCATCTTTCTCCTCGTCTCGTTCATCGCCTTCTTCTTCACCACCATCCTGTTCCTCCACTTCTCCAGCATCTTCTTGTGCTTCTGCATCGTCTTCAGACATCCCTTCCTCAAACTCATCATCGTACGCGTTGTCTTCTTTCTCTTCGGTCCTTTCTTCCGCTTGTTCCTCATTGTTGCCTTCTGCGAAATTACTGCCAGCATAATCGTCTTCAACTTGACCAGAAGTGTTGTCTAAATCCTCCGAGTCATCTGTCATTCTGAGAAGACTTGATCAACCCAAGATCACCAACATCAAACCGATATTCTTATCCAAACAAAGAGACGTCATAGATGACAATATATTGGTCAACAGTTGTATTTTCGTGAACTGTATCCACTCAATTAGTTCCCATTTCTTCTTTATTTCTTCTAGATTGACTTTTTTTCATGTCCACACTTTTCACCCCACCCACTCTCCTCCTCCATTCTCCACTCCCCCACTTCACTGCCAAGTCGAAGCCAAACCGCTCCCCGATTTTGTTGCCGTAATGTCATCAACGAAGTGTTTCAACAAAATGAAGTCTCCACGATTATATGAATTCCATCAAGATTCAGGAAGTTGAAGCTGCCTCAACTCACCCTGGATAACACCCTGAGCCTCTCTGATCTTCTGAGCCAGGGCAGCGTCATCCTGGAGAAGGGCGAATCCTTCCTGCAGACCAAGCTCGAGAAGCATCCCTGTGATCTGTCCCGCTCTTTCCGCGTCCACTTCCTCAACCTTTGTGTAAATGAATTCTCCCACGTACTGCTGCTTGTCCTCATCAGCCATCTCTCTGAACTCATCCATGTTGAATCCTGGCGGAAGATTTATCAGTGTACCACCAATTGGAATCTGCGAACTTCCGGAGGAACCGCCGATAACATCCTGAGCCTCCCTGATTTTCTCGGCAAGGCCAGCGTCATCCTGGAGAAGGGCGAATCCTTCCTGCAGACCAAGCTCGAGAAGCATCCCTGTGATCTGTCCCGCTCTTTCCGCGTCCACTTCCTCAACCTTTGTGTAAATGAATTCTCCCACGTACTGCTGCTTGTCCTCATCAGCCATCTCTCTGAACTCATCCATGTTGAATCCTGTTGGAAGATTGGATGGTCGGAATTGCGGCGCACCGATTGGCATGCCCATGCCCATCTGACCCATTCCCATCGGAGGCATGTAGTTCATCGGCATCTGCAGCAATCCAGGCATCCCCATCTGACCCACACTGGGCACACCTGAAGACATGCCCCACATCATCATTCCCTGTGGATACAGACTTGGTATCTGCATTCCCTGGCCATAGACTCGAGCTCCCATTGGAGGTTGGGTTCGGGGAGCTCGTTTGCGATCGCTCTGAACAAAGTTAATCTGAAGACGTCGACCCTGAATTTCTGTTTCACTGAGCTTGAGAATGCATTGACGTGCATCTTCGTCTTTTTCAAAGAGGCAGAAACCGAACCCGCGAGATGTGCCGTCTTCGCTGCGGACAATCTGGGAACTTGTCACTGGTCCGAACGACTCAAACAAGGTGCGGAATTCCTCGTCGGTCATTTCCAGGGGCAAGTTGCTCACAAGCAAGTTCCTCCATTTTGTCTCCTCCTTCAGCTGCCTCTGTTTCTTCAGCTCCGTCTTTGAGAGAGCAATGGAAACGTTGAGTGGTCTCCCTTTCAACTCCTTGCCGTTCATCTCATCCACTGCCTTTTGTGCTAATTCTTCGCTCACAAATTTGGCAAAGCCAAAGCCACGAGAGTTTCCTCTTGAATCGAAAATGACGGTACACTCTGCATCCGCTGAGATCGGTTCAAAGAAAACCTGCAAATCCTTTTTCGTCACAGTGCCAGCGAGATTATCAACATACACAGTATCATGGACTCTTTGCTGTGCGATTGTGGTTGCTTGTTGCTCAATGATTTGTTGCATCTGCGCTTTCTCTCTTTCGAGTTGCGCAATCGTGTTGTCTCGCTCGCTGAGCCGTTCGAGAAGCTGTTCTACTGTCCGTTCAGTGCTGTCCAGTTCTTCGCGGATGAATCGCGAGAGTGGTGTTTCCTCTCCCAAAATCGAACGGAGTCGACCTGACCGAATCAGCTCAGCAGACGACAGTCGTTCCAAAGGATTCTGAATGTGGAAGGGAAAACAGAAAACGAATAAAGAGAGAGAAGAGAAGGAGAAAATCACACTTTGCTCAGAAGGAAACACAGCAGAGGTTCCGCAGTGTTCGCGATCGTCGCTGGTCGGCACACTGCCTGAACATCAAATCCTTTCACACTTTCTGCAATCTCCACAGCATTCTGTCCCGAAATCCACGCCTTCCCTGTCAGCAATTCCAGCACAATCAGCCCAAACGCCCACATGTCTCCTGCCTGCGACACACTTCCAACATTCCCTCCCAAAACAAACATTTCGGGCCCCCAGAACTGCATCGTCCCACACTCCGCCGCATTCCACGTCTTTTGAGTCCCGACTCCAGCCACTCCTCCAAAGTCCCCTGAAACACGAAGAAAAACAGAAAGCGTGAGATTGGACGAAGAACGAGCAAGAAGATGATCAACACAAATCATTGCACATACCCAGCTTCGCTGTTCCATCAGCCCCAATCAGAATATTCGATGGCTTCACATCGCCATACACCTCATTTCGAGAGTGCAGAAACCCCAGCCCAGCCAACACATCTTGCACAATTCGGAACACTTTCTGACCATCATCAACAGCCACAAAAAGCAGCCAGTGACCCAAAAAGGGAGAAGACAACATGAAGAGGGAGAAGAAAACAATACCACTCGATCCATCAGCGTCCCCAGCTTTTGTCCTTCCGACATCCGATCAGCCAAAGAACACGAGCACAGCTCCAGAACCACAAAGTGTGCGGTGTCGCCCTCGATCGCTTCCACAAATCCAACAACATTTTTGTGTTGATTCTTTTGCAGTTTCGAGATTTCATGCTCGTTCTTGTTGAAATCTGCTTCCGATGTGAACGGCAGCACTTTCATCGCAAAATGTTCATCCGATCCCGTTTTCAACACTTCATGCACTGACCCAAATCGACCCTGGCCCAATGTTCGGATAAACTTGTCTGACAAGACAAAAAAGGAGAGTCAATGAACGATGAGAATTGAGATGGTGAAAATAAGGATGCATATTGAATATAAATCTGAGAGAGGGAAGGAAGATGCACACATGGTTCGGGAACTTTCACTTGGAATTGTTTTTTCGCTTTCGGTTGAGCTGTCATTCTTCCCAACTTTGCGAACAATGGTCAGATCAGGCGTAGACAATTACACCAACTTTTGGAAACCTTGAAAAGAGGGGACAATGATTTCAAGTCGTAATGCATGCAGTACACCGCTTTTCACGTCTCACAGTTTCCAGACCCATTCTTCGTTTCTCCATTTTCTTCCATCGTTTCGTTTGAGTAAATGTCCACTCTGGTACCTCCCTTATTTTTGTTGCCCCATTTACCCATCGTTCTCCAGTCCCTTGGCTGTTCATCTTCAACGATCTGCTCAGAAATGGACGCACAATGTACCCAAGTTATTCAGTCAGCTATTGTCGGAATGAGATAATTCATGGATATCAAGTTCGTAACGCATCTTGCTATCTTCATCTTGAAGGAAACACCACCCCATTCATGCATACTCGCTGTCTGGAAGCGAGAATTCAATCGATTCTGAAACACAAACAGCAACCCTCATCAAATTCACTCGCGGAATACACCTTAGTTGCGTGCCGTTTCAATACATCTCTTTGCGTGGAGAAGTGTGTTTTCCATGTTATTGGGCGGACGCATGGGATGATTGAAGTCCACTCGTCTTCGCTCTGGGTGTCAGAATGGACGGTGCTGTCAGAAGGGTCGCTGTCGCCATTTGGGATTTCGGGAGGAGGATGCAGCGGATCGTCGATTTCGATTCTGTCGTCGAAGTACTCAGGCACGAATGAAAGAGTGATGTCGCTGCCTCCTTTGACAAGCCTCACTCTGCCATCCAAACATGATCCGACACATCAAGACATCTCGACGGACACTTTTGACACTTCGATGAATGCTGTGGTTGGGTCAGGAGTGTGTCTGTCATCGATTGATCTTGGTTTCGGAACGGGCCCGCTGTTTGACTTTGGGTGCTCAATTCGCTTTCAACTGCTGTCCCCTCAACGACGATCTCGCTGACTCACTCTTCCCGCCGAAACGTGTCCAGTGTCGCTCCCGAAACAACACGCCATCTGTTCGCTCAGACTCGTCAGACTTTGGTGTCGTATGTTGTGGAAGTGAGCATCAACCACTTCTCAGGGACAGCCACTGCGGATCTGAATATGTGCAGATCGTTCCTTGCCTCGAATTTGTCATTCTCAAAATGTTCTTCAAATCTCGCTCCATCCGACCAGCATCCAACCTCCACCCTCAACCATCGAACTGGAACTGATCTCATCGACATTGCAAACGGCATGGATGGGCAGGATGTCGACATCACTCGCTGCCCCTTCACTCACACGACGAGCTCAACGAATCCTTCCGCAGTCCATTTTGCTGCACAGCCGAGAACACCAAAATCGACGCGTGTGCTTCTTCGATTGCAGTGGAACCTCAGGCTGGGCAGGTGCTGTTTCCTCATCCACAGATCACAGACAACTCTCCATCTCGTTCTCGTCGTGTCTCGTTGCTTGGTTCTGCGACACTCCAAACTCTGGTGGATTTGGAACTGTTGTCCTGATCGATTCATCGTCATGCACTGTCTCAGGTTGTATTCTCCCAAACGGACAGTGCTGAATGCGGGTCTCCTCTCACTGTCGTCGATGTCCAAAGCCCAACACAGAATGGATTATCGAACTCGATCTTCAAAAGTGCGTATTCTGACTCATCCGAAAACGGATCGGCGCTGTTCGTCGGAGCACGCACGGATGTCCTCCTCTCGTCGCTCCGATTTGTCGACACTGACAATAATGATGCGGACGATGTGTAGTGCAGCATGAATCGGATCATTTGCAACGACGACACTGCTGAACAGCCAGTCTCTTGCTCGATGTGCATCTGTGTTACACAATTTCCGGATGATCCAGTGGCTTCACACGACTATTTGTTCCTGAAGATCACTCAGGAGACATTTGTGAAGTCTTTCACGATCATCGACAACGAGGATCAGACCGCAACATTCGAAATCGAAGTTGGGGATGCAGTGACAGGAGAGATGGTTGTTGTGGTGGACAATTTGGAGGGCACACGCTCCTCTCCTCCACCCATCACTCGCTCACTCACCTTCTCCTTCCCAACAGCAGAGACGACAGCGTCATGCATAGTTGCTGTGGGAGACGATGAACTGTTCCAGTCCCCAGCGCCTGAATACAAACTGAGAAGAGCTGCGGTCGCTGACTGGCTTGTGCACACACTCCGAGTGACTCCGAAGTCTCAACCGGACATTCCCGCCGCTGAAACAGTCAAAAAGTCTTGGATACAGCAATTCAAGTGACAGGATCGACCAATGTTGCGGTTTATGGTGAATCACGACGAGTGCGATGAACAGCCCTCCTCGCTCAACCAACCCAACCCAACACGCTCGCCTCCATTCGCTGTTCTCACGTCAGACGAGGCGAGCATGAAAGAGGAGAAGGAGGCGGAGAAGCAGACGGGAGATGGAGGGTCGTGAGTCGTGTCTTCGGATGGGATGGGGGTGAGGCACACAAGGAGTACATATGCTGGGAAGCGTACGAACTGTCGAGTGAGCCTTCGATGCACTCCAACCCATCGTCGTCGTTCTTTTCGTAACCTTCGTTCGCAGGGTCTCCTCTTCGGCAGACGGAACAGACACAGCGACCGCTTCACGAACGGGAGATTGGAGAGAGTGATGAAGTTGTGTGGTTGGATTGTCACAAAGAATGAAAGAAAGCGTGAATGATGGTGAAGTGAAACAGAATCGGATGACAAGAGAGACCAATTTCATTGTTTCGTCAAACATCGCACAAACAAAGTGGTCAGTCTGGTTCTGGCAGAATCAACATTATCAAAGTCGTTTGAGCCACTTCACTTCGACTGACTGATTCTCAACACGGAATCCAGTTGTGATTCCGAGGCAGAGAGGAGAAGGGATGTCGGTGAAGATCCCAGACTGTTCCTCATCGTCCACAAACAGTCGAGCTTCTCGAGTCCTCATGTTCACACGAATCGCTGCAATATCTCCAATTCGATCGCAAATCTTGTTTGTTCCTTCTGGCTTGAATTCTTCATCATTTGTCCACATTCGACCATCCCAAAGGGTGAATTCACCACCAAACCCATTCGTCCAACTCCCACAAGTCTCTTGCGTGGCATCTTCGGGAAGTGGATGTTGGAGGAAGCCAAGCACTGAAAAGATGAGAAGAGAGAAGAACACACTCACAAGATGGAAAGTGTGTTCACTTGCTCTGATTTTGAGTTCCCATTCTCCCTCGTCGATCCGACGAGTGAAAGCTGTTCTCCAAGTAACGCCCTGTTCGAGATTTATGATTTGTGTGAGAGTGGTTGGAGTGAGTGTGTGAGCAGTTCGGTCGAGTGTTTGGAGTGCTTCAGTGCCAAACCAAATCGAATGATCAGCGAAATGCTGTTTCATCTCGTTGATTTGTGATTTCTGAATTCTCCTTTCCTCAAGAGCTGCTCTTTCGAGTTCATCACTTTCGCGCCGTCGTTTGAGCCACAACACTTCAACAGATTTTATGCGTCCACCAGTTGTGATTGCGAGGCAGAGAGGAGAAGGGATGTCGGTGAAGATCCCAGGCTGTTCCTCATCGTCCACAAACAGTCGAGCTTCTCGAGTCCTCATGTTCACTCGAATCGCTGCTGTCTGCCCAATTCGATCACACTTCCTGTTCGTTCCTTCGGGTTTGAATTCTCGATGCGATCTCCACATTGTTCCATTCCACACGACGAAATCGCCGCCAATCCCATTTCGATTGAATCCACAATCGTGTTGTGTGGCATTTTCAGGAAGTGGATGTCTGAGGAAGCCAAGCACTGAAAAGATGAAGAGAGAGAAGAACACACTCACATGGACTAAAGGGTTGTCAGTTGCTCTGATTTTCAGTTCCCACTCTCCCTCGTCAATCGGAAATGTGAATGCTGTTCTCCAGGGATTGTCTGTTGGAGTGACGATGATTTGTGTGAGAGTGGTTGGAGTGAGTGTGTGAACAGTTCTGTCGAGTGTTTGGAGAGATTCTGTTCCAATCCAGATCGGAAGAGCGGCCAGTTGCTGTTTCATTATTTCGTTTTCTGATTTCAGAGTTCTCCTTTCTTCGAGAGCTGCTATTTCGAGTTCATCGTTTCCTCGAAGTCGTTTGAGCCACTTCACTTCAACTGAATCATTGTCTTCATCGAATCCAGTTGTGATTGCGAGGCAGAGAGGAGAAGGGATGTCGGGGAAGATCCCAGGCTGTTCCTCATCGTCCACAAACAGTCGAGCTTCTCTTGTCCACATGTTCACTCGAATCGCTGCTGTCTGTCCGCCTCTCTCCCACTTCTTGTTTGTTCCTGGAGGCTTGAATTTTCCTGATTTCAACATAGCTCCATTCCAAAGAATGAAATCTCCACCAATCCCATCTACCCAACCTCCACAACTCCTCTGTGTGGCATTTTCAGGAAGTGGGTATCTGACAAAGCCAAGACCTGCAAAGATCAAAAGAGAGAAGAACACACTCATATTCACGAAAGTGTTTTTACTTGCTTTGATTTTCAGTTCCCACTCTCCCATGTCGATCGGACGAGTGAAAGCTGTTCTGCATTGTCTCTCGAATCTGAAGAGTTGAGTGAGAGTGGTTGGAGTGAGCGAGTGAACAGTTCTGTCGAGTGTTTGGAGAGATTTGGTGCCAACCCAAATCGGAACATCGGCAAGCAGCTCTTTCTGCAGAGCGATCGTCTTTGATTGGTCCTCAACGATGTGTTGTATCTGATCTTTCTCTTTTTTCGAGTGTCACAATCGTGCTGTCCAGTTCTTCGCGGATGAAGTGCGAGAGTGGTGTTTCCTCTCCCAAAATCGAACGGAGTCGACCTGACCGAATCAGCTCAGCAGACGAGAGTCGTTCCAGAGGATTCTGAAGAAGGAAGGGAAAAGGTGAAAACGAACAAAGAGAGAGAATTGAGAGAAGAGAAGGAGGAAATCACACTTTGCTCAGAAGGAAACACAGCAGAGGTTCCACAGTATTCGGGATCGTCGCTTGTCGGCACACTGCCTGAACATCAAATCGTTTCACACTTTCTGCAATCTCCACAGCATTCTGTCCCGAAATCCACGCCTTCCCTGTCAGCAATTCCAGCACAATCAGCCCAAACGCCCACATGTCTCCTGCCTGCGACACACTTCCAACATTCCCTCCCAAAACAAACATTTCGGGCCCCCAGAACTGCATCGTCCCACACTCCGCCGCATTCCACGTCTTTTGAGTCCCGACTCCAGCCACTCCTCCAAAGTCCCCTGAAACAGGAAGAAAAACAGAAAGCGTGAGATTGGACGATGAACGAGCAAAACGATGATCAACACAAATCATTGCACATACCCAGCTTCGCTGTTCCATCAACCCCAATCAGAATATTCGATGGCTTCACATCGCCATACACCTCATTTCGAGAGTGCAGAAACCCCAGCCCAGCCAACACATCTTGCACAATTCGGAACACTTTCTGAACATCATCAACAACAAACCACACAAGCAGCCAGTGACCCAAAAAGGGAGAGGACAACGTGAAGAGGGAGAAGAAAACAATACCACTCGATCCATCAGCGTCCCCAGCTTTCGCACTTCCGACATCCGATCAGCCAAAGAACACGAGCTCAGCTCCAGAACCACAAAGTGTGCGGTGTCGCCCTCGATCGCTTCCACAAATCCAACAACATTTTTGTGTTGATTCTTTTGCAGTTTCGAGATTTCATGCTCGTTCTTGTTGAAATCTGCTTCCGATGTGAACGGCAGCACTTTCATCGCAAAATGTTCATCCGATCCCGTTTTCAATACTTCATGCACTGATCCGAATCGACCCTGGCCCAGTGTTCGGATAAACTTGTCTGACAAGACAAAAAGAGAGGGAGAAAGAAGCGATGAGAATTGTGATAATTAAGACAAGCATGCAAATCGAATATAAAACTGAGAGAGGGAAGGAAGATGCACACATGGTTCGGGAACTTTCACTTGGAATTGTTTTTTCGCTTTCGGTTGAGCTGTAATTCTTCACAGCTTTGCAAACAATGGTCAGATCGCAGCTTGACAATTAAAACAACTTTCGGAAACACTTTCAAGAGGAGACGACGATTCCAAATCGGTTTGCGTACAGTAAACCGCTTTTCACCTCTTCTGTGTTTCCAGACCCATTCTTCGTTTCATCTCAAAATTCGTCGTTTCATTTGGGTGACCTTCCTCTTTTGTGTCACCCAGCACCATATAGCCTCATTTACCCATCGTTGTCCCGTCTCTCCGTCATCCATCTTCAGGAATCAGCTCATAAATGGAGGCACAACCAAAGAGAAACATTTTGTCGGCTTTTCTCAGAATGAGATCAATCGTGGAGATCATGTTCGTGTCGCATCCAACAATCTTCAATTTGAAGGACTCGCCACACCATTCATCCATTCACACAATCTGGAAGTGGAAGACAGATCGATTCAAAAACACAAACGGGATCCCTCTTCGACTTTTATCGAAAAGTCCACCTTTGTTGCATGTCTTTTCAATACGACACTTTGCGTGGAGAAGTTTGTTTTCCATGTTATTGGGCGGAAGGATGGAAGATTGAAGTTGACCCGTCTTCACTTTGGGTGTCAGAATGCACGGTGTTGTCAGAAGGGTCGCTGTCGCCATTTGGGATTTCGGGAGGAGGAGGATGCAGCGGTTCGTCGATTTCGATTCTGTCGTCGAAGTGCTCAGGCTGGAATGAAAGAGTGATGTCGCTGCCTCCTTTGACAAGCCTCACTCTGCCATCCAAACAGGATCCGACTCATCAGGACAACTCGACGGACACTTTTGACACTTCGATGAATGCTGTGCATGGGTCAGGAGTGTGTCTGTCCTCGATTGATCTTGGCATCGGAACCAGCCCGCTGTTTGACTTTGGGTGCTCAATTCGCTTTCAACTGCTGTCCCCTCAACGACGATCTCGCTGACTCACTCTTCCCGCCGAAACGTGTCCAGTGTCGCTTCCGAAACAACACGCCAACTGTTCGCTCAGACTCGACAGATTTTGGTGTCGTGTGTTATGGAAGACAGGACAAACCACTTTTCAGGGACAGTCACTGCGGATGTGAACATGTACGGGTCATTGATCGCCTCGAATTCGCCATTCTTGAAATGTTCATCAAATCTCGCTCCATCCGACGACCATCCAACCTCCACCCTCAACCATCGAACAGGAACTGATCTCATCGACATTGCAAACGGCATGGATGGGCAGGATGTCGACATCACTCGCTGCGCCTTCACTCACACGACGAGCTCAACGAACCCTTCCGCAGTTCATTTCACTGCACAGCCGAGAACACCAAAATCGACGCGTGTCCTTCTTCGATTGCAGTGGAACCTCAGGCTGGGCAGGTGCTGTTTGCTCATCCACAGATCACAGACAACACTACATCTCGTTCGCGTCGTGTGTCGCTGTCCACTGAATGACCTCCGCTGACAATTGGGGATTCCCGTCAGCGGATCTCCGCTTGATTTCTGGCGAGTGATGCCGGTCACAGTGTCGTCATCTCACTCGATTGTGATGTGGCTGTGCAAAATGGATTCTCGATTCTGGTGAAGACAGGAAGCACCGAACGAAAACTCTCATTCGCCGAGGATCGCTCAACCAACCAACACGCTCGCCTCCTTTCGCTGTTCTCCCGTCAGACGAGGCGAGCGTGAAAGAGGAGAAAGAGGAGGAGAAGCGAACAGCAGATGGAGCAGACGCAGCAACCGCTCGACGAGAACCGCACCGCAACGTCGGCACCTCTCCACTTTCTCCTCTTTCTACCCTCGCCCCACACATCCTCTGATGCTCGACGTGGAGTCGTGTTCTCCTGTCGACTCGACGAGCCTGGTTTTGGGTATTGTGGCAGTTCATTGGCCAGCTCGCTGGTGTCGCTTGGATAGATTGGACACAGCCAGAGCCAGATGTTCCAAGTGGGAGGGATGACGTGCGTGGACTCCCTCTCCGATGGAGTGGTCGGGAAAGGGAGATCAGAGCCTAACAGTCTCACCATCGACGTTGGATTTGACAGAAGTGTCGCTGGACTCGGATTGGAGTGAATCAGAACCGTTTGGGAAGTTGATGACGCCGATGGTGGATGGTGAGGGCGATGGGATGGTCATTGTGTGAGGAGAGCGGGGAGAAATGCCAAGAACACCGATTGATGAAGTGATGCGGAACATTTCGCCGCTTCCAGAACGGAAGATGTGAGGGAGTGATGAAGTGGGTGGGTGTGGGTGGATGGGAGGGTGTTGAGGTGAGAGGAAGGGAGAGAGGGCGTGGCAAGAGGAAGAGGGGGCGAGGGACGTGTGGATGGAGAGCCGTTCTGAGGATACTCAGAAGTGACATTGCCGAAATGACTTTCAACAAAGAAAACTTGGGACTTGGGTGGAGTTTACACGGTCACACAGATCACGAAAGAGTCTGCCCCAATCATCATCAATCCAAAAGCGAAGCAAATCACTGTCCCGTTTTCGCCACTTCCCAAGTCCATCTCATTTGTGTTCACAAACTCACCTTGCACATCCTTCAAACTGGTTCTGACAGCTGAACACGTCAACATCGACCGCACTTACACTCTGAGATTGGCATCTGCGGAGGCATTCGCTGTGACATTCTCGACATCGGAGAAAGGAGAAACAGAATCGCATCGGATCGGAGCGAATGGCACTCTCGACTCTGGAACAGAATACACAATTGATGAACTGATTGCAGAATCAAGTGTCCATCCAATGAGGAAGCAAGTCGACACGTTCACCACATTTAAGAAGCCTCACTCCATCACACTGTTTGTTGATCAGTCATCAACTTCTGATGATCTAACTTGTGGTGACGAAACCGATCCTTGTGTGTCGATTTGGAAGGCATGGAGCATTGCAGATGCACTCAATCACAACTTCGTCATCATCAAAATTCTGAAAGAGACGACGGAGACCCAACCGATTTCCATCCCGAAAGATGTCTCAGTGATGATTGAGAATGGGAAGGTTGCGAATGGAGTCATCCGAATCCCTGCCTCGGCGACACATCCAGATGGTTCTGGTCTGATCACAGTGAACGAAGGCACTTTGGAGCTGAAGAAAGTTGAGGTTGCTGTTGAAACGGCTTCGGAGTCGTTTGTGTTCCTGTGTGGAGTGAACTCGACGATTGTTTTGGAGAATTGTGTGATTGATGGAGTGAACATTCCTGTTCCGAACTCAGACACACTCTCAATCTGCGAGTGGACGAGTGGAGTGATTGAACTTGACAACTATTCGACGACGATCGACTGGTCGAAGTTCCATGAACTGCCTCAAGGCGCACTGAACATGAAGGGAGGAACAGTTACGATCGATTCGTCAGTCTTCCGCGACAACACACCAAACGATGCACTGTTCCCATCCGCTCGACGAAACATTGGTTGTTCGGCTGAGGGAGGAGTGTGGATGAGACGAAAGTGTTGTTCATCCCAACATTAGACGAGATTGCATCGCTTCTGGAAGCGGATGTGGAGTTTGGGAAGCCAGCGATTGACAAGCAGCACGTGGAGGAGAGTTCGAAAGAGAGGAACTGACATGTCATGATTTGGGATTGGTGGACACTGGAACATGTCACAGTCTGGTGCCACTAGTATCGTTCTTTTGGAATCACACGAGCTGCTGGAGGCTCGGCTCATCATCTTCATTTATCCATACCATTCACATCACTTTGAACTATTAATAAACCAAAGTCAGAAGTACCAGCTGCGAACACGCACTCCCTGACGTTCTCTCACGTCAGCATCACCACAATCACAACAATCCTTCATACAGAAGCAACCGTCTACATCACAAAACGACACGTCAGACTCGTTCCACAGACCTGCTTCTCTCACGTCACGACCACTTTCGGATGTCTGTTGGATTCGAACTGAATTCATCCACTCTCCGCGATTTGGAATTGTTCGAACAGTTGGAAGGACAATGAATGAACTCCACTCTGACGTTCTCTCGTTCATCCAACACATTTCACACCCTTCCAACGCCAACACAAAACACCCATCTTGCCATCTCCACGTCCCCTCGTGATTGCCTGCTCCTCCTTTTGGTCCCTCTCCTTCCGAGCGGTCGTTTCCAGTTTGGATGCTTCGAAACGGACAAGGACATGACCGCTTGGTCGGACAGGGAACAGACACTTCAATGAACAGCACTTCGCTCCGATATTCCTTCTGTCCACTTCTTCATTCTGTCCGCCTCTTCATTCTGTCCACCTCTTCATTCTTTCATCTTGTTTTGGACACTCTTTCTTCCACCATATCGTCACTCGATGTCAAACCCATCAGGATTTTTTGACTATCTTCGTCTTCTTTCATCCCCATTTCTCAAATATGTGTCGTCTTTCGATCACAAATCACACGCAAACCACTTTTTGTTGTTGTCGACACTTTGTGCTGCACAAATCGGAATCTTTTTCCTTTCTCATCGACCGAACGCTTCATGGCATATCACACATTTCGCATCTCATCACGCATTCACATATCAGTCCCTGCTTTACGACACGCTCCACCAATCCGCTCTTCCCAACAAAAGAATCTCATTTGATTCTGTTGTGTGGTTGCATCGTCATGAAGAACGAGAAGAAAGAGTGAATGATGGTGAAATGAAACAGAATCGGATGACAAGAGTGACCAATTTCATTGTTTCGCCAAGCATCACAGAAACAAAGTGGTCAGTCCGAATCAGGCAGAATCGTTAGGATCGGAGTCTCTTGAGCCATAACACTTCGAATGAGAGATTCACAGTCTGGAATCCAGTTGAGATTCCGAGGCAGAGAGGAGAAGGGATGTCGGGGAAGATCCCAGGCTGTTCCTCATCGTCCACAAACAGTCGAGCTTCTCGAGTCCTCATGTTCACTCGAATCGCTGCTGTCTGCCCAACATGAGTGCATCTCGTGTTGGTTCCTGCTGGTTTGAATTCTCCTGCTTTCCACATTTTCCCATTCCAAAGAGTGAAATGACCACCAATCCCAAGGTTCCAAGATCCACAACTCTTTTGTGTGGCATATAGTAGTAAAATAACCCGGCGAGGGTAAAATAACCCGGGGTGAAAACCCCCTTTTTTGGACCCCTCTTTCCGTCCATCCCATATTTCTCGGAACCAAAATTTTTTTGGGTCCCACTTTTTTTTCCATAATGTTTGTCTCAACTCCTACTATCGATCGAGGTAGAAATCGAACCTCCAAAATAGGATCCTGGGCCGGGGGTGCCTATTTCGGAACCATATTTTGGCCTATTTTTGACTTATTTTTGGCTCCTAAATAGGAGGTCCTTAACATTTAAGCTGAGGGGATCCAAACTTCACGACCACTTTTCTCCACGCCTGTTCCAAATTTTTCTTTCTCGTTTCATTTCTGGTTGTTTGGGATGTTTTTCTCTCGAAATCACAATTTTTTGAAAAATGAAAAATCCTGGGGGGACCTGGGTTGAAATTTAGGGTCAAAAACTGACTTCCCTGTAGAATAAGCTTAGGGATCTGAAAACTTGTTTTGATCATATCTCCACAACCAGACATAGTTCCGACATGAGGTTTTCACCAATATGGATGTTTTGTTGGATTATAGTTTTTTCTGAAAATTTTGAAAAAAAATCCCCTTGCGGCAGTTGAGATATTTTTGTGGGTTTTTGGCATTGGTTCGAAAGGAGAGCTGTCACTTGACATGGGATGATGCACCCGTCTCCACATTTAGTCAAAATGATGCAGACACAATCAGAATCGAATCCAAATGTTAAAATTGGTTAGAATCGTGCTTGGGAGGAGAGGAGTTGGGATTTATTCTCAGATAAACACGAAAACTATCAAAAACGACAAAATAGGAGGTCTTCGAAATTTTTCAAAATTTTCAGAAAAAACTATAATCCAACAAAACATCCATATTGGTGAAAACCTCATGTCGGAACTATGTCTGGTTGTGGAGATATGATCAAAACAAGTTTTCAGATCCCTAAGCTTATTCTACAGGGAAGTCAGTTTTTGACCCTAAATTTCAACCCAGGTCCCCCCAGGATTTTTCATTTTTCAAAAAATTGTGATTTCGAGAGAAAAACATCCCAAACAACCAGAAATGAAACGAGAAAGAAAAATTTGGAACAGGCGTGGAGAAAAGTGGTCGTGAAGTTTGGATCCCCTCAGCTTAAATGTTAAGGACCTCCTATTTAGGAGCCAAAAATAAGTCAAAAATAGGCCAAAATATGGTTCCGAAATAGGCACCCCCGGCCCAGGATCCTATTTTGGAGGTTCGATTTCTACCTCGATCGATAGTAGGAGTTGAGACAAACATTATGGAAAAAAAAGTGGGACCCAAAAAAATTTTGGTTCCGAGAAATATGGGATGGACGGAAAGAGGGGTCCAAAAAAGGGGGTTTTCACCCCGGGTTATTTTACCCTCGCCGGGTTATTTTACTACTATATTTAGGAAGTGGATGTCTGAGGAAGCCAAGCTCTGAAAAGATGAGAAGAGAGAAGAACACACGCACAGCCGTATCACTTTGTTCGGTGAGTCGTATTTTGAGTTCCCATTCTCCCTCGTCGATCGGACGTGTGAAGGCTGTTCGCCACGGATGGTCTTTTGGAGTGACGATGATTTGTGTGAGAGTGGTTTGAGTGAGAGTGTGTACAGTTGGATCGAATGTTTGGAGAGATTCTGTTCCAACCCAAATCTGATCATCGGCCAAGTGCTGTTTCAATTCGTCGATCAGCAGTTTCAGAGTGATATTGTCTTTGACGTCTGAGTGCTCAAGATCCCCATTTCCTCGGAGTCTCTTGAGCCATAACACTTCGAATGAGAGATTCACAGTCTGGAATCCAGTTGAGATTCCGAGGCAGAGAGGAGAAGGGATGTCGGGGAAGATCCCAGGCTGTTCCTCATCGTCCACAAACAGTCGAGCTTCTCGAGTCCTCATGTTCACTCGAATCGCTGCTGTCTGCCCAACTCGATCACACTTCTTGTTTGTTCCTGCAGGTTTGAATTCGTCTCCTGATTTCCACATGCTGCCATTCCCAAGAATGAAATCGCCGCCAATCCCATTCTCCCAGGCTCCACAATTCAGTTGTGTGGCATCTTCAGGAAGAGGATGTATGAGGAAGCCAAGAGCTGAAAAGATGAGAAGAGAGAAGAACACACTCACATTCACAAAATTATTATCACTTGCTCTGACTTTGAGTTCCCACTCTCCCTCGTCGATTGGAATTGTGAATGCTGTTCTCCAACGGTTGTTTTCTGGAGTGACGATGATTTGTATGAGAGTGGTGGGAGTGAGTGCGTGAACAGTTCGGTCGAGGGTTTGGAGAGATTCTGTTCCAACCCAAATCGGAAGATCGGCCAGCTGGAGTTTCAGCTCTTTCAAGTCCGGGTCATTTGGATCGGATTTCAGTCGAGTACCTTCGATCTTTTCTCTTTCTGCTTCTGCTTTCTTCTTCGCTTCTTCAGCTTCCACTCGCCTCTTCTGTACATCCTCGTTCAGTTTCCACATTCCGTCAATTGTGTTCACAATGCATCGGAACGACTTCGACAGACGCAGTTGGCGACACGTCACTCGAGATTCCGCACTCTGATCCAACATTAAAGGTGAAGAGAGAAGGAGGGATGAAGAATTGGGAGAGGAAGGCAAACGGGGTCCATCATTCGCATCAGCAGCGCTCGCTCTTTTTCTCCACACGAATTCGGAATATTGGTCGGTTGGAACGATGCGATGTCTTTCATCATTTTGATTGGATTCTCCGATTTGAAAGGCGGCTCTCCGAACAGCAGCCAAAACAGAACCACTCCCAGCGACCACACATCTGCCTCGCACGTCGCTCGTCCTGTCTCCGACTCCATCCGCTCCGGCGACACGTACATCAGCGTCATCACCGAACGAGAGATGCTCACGTTTTCCGATTCCGCAGCTCCGAAATCACCTGTTCGAGATAGCGAAAATATGGGAGAGAAGAGGGAACAAATGGCAAACAGAGTTTCGCATGGCCATTTGCGTCGATCAGAATGTTCTCCATTTTCACGTCACCATGCGCCGTCTTCCCGCCTTCATCAGAATGCATCAATTCCAGCGCGGACGCAATATCCTCCATCACTCGATACACATCCTGAAACAATCAACACAATCACAAATGGATGACAACAAAAAGAAAAACAAGACAGTTTGGGAAAGGGAAGACGAAGAAAACACAATTCACGAACACACTTCTCGAGCCATCAGAACTTTCCTTTCTGTCAAATCTTTCACAATCTCTGCAAGGGACTTTCCTCCCAGTTCCATCACCATCACTTTCGTGTCGTCCATCGTCACCACTTCCTTCAGTTTGATGATTCGAGCATGATTGAATCTTCGCAGCCTTCCGACTTCTCGGTCGAACCGTTCAATGTCTTTTTCTGTCAGGCACTGCACCATCTTGCCTGCATAGTGTGTGTTAGTCGCATTTTCAATCAGTTCCACAACCGTCCCAAAGCTTCCGGAGTTGATGATTCGAACACAGGAATCTGAGCAACAACCACAATCGAAATGCTTTCATGAAGAACAGAAACATGACACACATCCTTCGGGGACTTTGATTTTGTCAGCCATCTTTGATTATCAATCTTGATGAAAACGTCCAACGGCCGATGAACCCACATCAAAATTGTTCCAACTGTTTTTCAAAAGTGTACGTGCCAACTTAGTGATTTCGGGAAGTCGTTCTGTTTATCTTCTCTCTTCTCACGATGTTCATTGCGAACAGACATCCACAAGGAGGTACTTCATGAGCAGAGATTGATTTAGATCAGGCAATGTTCCATTGCCCGATGACAGATCTGACAGGTGAAAACCCAACTGTAAAGTCACCCCAGATGGGTGATCTCAAACAGAATGATCTCAACGTGGTGATTTCTGATAGTGTTCAAGACGATGTGAGAGTCTCACACAGAAGAGAAGCAAAGAGTGTGTAAAGGGTGTGGAAGAGGCGAAATGGGCAATAATCAAAGAGACGATGAAAAAGGGTCGTCGGTGGACGAGATGAACGAGGACTGGAAACTTACAGAAAGGGAGACGAAAGCAGTCAAAAAAGACAGTCCTGAATCACTTTCTCCAACTTTCCTCAACTCCTTTCACATTCCGATTCGCTTGTCTTCCAACCCGTGCTTCGAACAATAATCTGCTTTATACTTAATTTTCTTGTATTACAATCGAATCTGTTGTTGCTTTCTGCACATCTCCTTCAACAGTCACCCCAGAACCGTTCTCACATGAGTCAAACATAAGCCAGGATTGACGAATAATAATACAATTGCTCGCATTGGGGGACGAATGAAGCATAGCGCAAAGATCGTTTGTTGGAGGACCAAGAGCTGGATCAACTAGATCCAATCGATGAATGGCCAATCATCGAAAGGGTACAGCGAGGGACAGCGCTGGATGGCACCCGAAGTGGCCAACAAGAAAGTGGAGATCGACACAAACAAAGCGGCAGTTTTTAGTCTTGGCCTGATCTTGTGGGAAATCGAGACTGGTCTTGTGCCCTTCGGGGAAGTCGATGCGGTGAACGCTCAGCGACAGCTGGGGACAGGATCGCTGCCGCTGATGAACTCGTGGACGAACGAGTCGAAGATTGAGCTTGTTCGCCGATGTCTCTCATTGGATGTTCATGAGAGGCCAACACTGGACGAGATTTCGTCGCTTCTGGAATCGGATGTGGAGTTGGGGAAGCCAGCGATGGACAAGCACCACGTGGAGGAGAGTTAGAAAGAGAGAGGAACAGACATGTCTTGATTTGGGATTGGTGGACACTGGAACACATCACACTCAACTATTACCTATAATCACTCATATTTCTCACATTCTTCATCAGTTCTTCACTCCTCATTCTCAAAAAAAAGGATTTCAGATGATTGTGTTGTGTGGTTGGATTGTCACAGAGAACCGACCTTCCAGCTGCTCCTCTCATGTTGAGACGTGACTTGATCAATAATGAGTTAATTATGGGGTTAGGCCTGGTCAATTCATGATGCAAATTTAAGTAAAAGATTCGAGCCACAGTACCTCTTCACAGCAATCAAGTGACTTTCCGCGTCTTAGGTCTTATCCTATTCTAGATGCTCAAAAACTGGCATCCCTCTCTCCAGATAAAGATGACGAATTCCTTTCAGAGTAAGTGTATCAGACACTTCGCGAAGCAGAATAGGATGAAGGGGGACAAACGTAGACAAAACGTTCTCTCATGGATCCATGATTCACACCCCCACGCAGTTACCGACCTTGTCAATCAACTTGGAAAGTCAGACAAAACAGAAGGTGAAGGCGAAACAGAGCGACTTAACTTCAAAAATAAGCTTAAAAGACAAGACTCTTGCAACCTTTCATGAAGAGGAACAAAATCACCCTGATACGGCTCGAATCAACCACTTCAAATCGGGAAGAAAGACAAACGATATCGAGTGTCTTCCAAAACAAATGGTCCAAATTTACCATTCAACATCGATCAAATAGTGTCTCTATTGGATTCAGAGAGACTGTTCGTGAATTATGAACGAAATCGAAACCTGACTGCCTTCACCAAATTATCTCACACCACGATCGCACCACGAGTTGATATCCATCGCAAAATCGAATATATTTGACTAAAGAATACTCACTTGGACTCTATTGCAGAATACATCTCCCTGGCATGCAATCATTCAAGTCGGTCGAATCTAGCCACTTCCTTCGTCATTTTGAGTAGCTTCGGTTGAAACGAGGCAATGATTGTCGACTCCCAACACCTATCTTCAACTATCAGGACACTCCTGTCTCTCGTCCTATTCGCAGATTCGAATGCCTCCGAATGGGATGGCCAAGTAGAATTGCTGCGGAAGGAAGTGACGGCAGACGTTGTTGCTGAATGAGAAGATTTTGGAAATGGTAGAACTCGACTTCAAGACGAAGGAGTAGGAGAGGGAAAACAACAAGTCCATCATGCGTGCGAATGTTGTGATGTCCACTTCATTCCACATCAACAGGGTTTATAGTTGTCTGACACTTTACACGAGAACGTGAGGTTAAAAGACCTCACCTCCCCATTTTGGAGGTGAGGTCTCCTGGTGTCCAAATTAGGACACTCAAATGTGAAAAAAGTGAGATCATCGACCACATCACGACTCTCCGACACCATTTCGCACCTTAAATTTCCTTCAATTTCACCGGACACAGTTGAATTTCTCTTTTTTTCGCAAAAAACACAGAAATTGTCACTTGATCCAGATGACATAAAAGTTGGTGGGTTGGATCAATTCTCAGTTTTTCCATCGAGTGATCCAACGAGACTTTCAATTTGATTTTAGATGTGAAATGAGCTTCTCGAATCCATTTAATGAAAAAAAAGAGGAAATTTCTCCTTGATAGAGCTTATTGAGATAATCGAAGCGAAAAACAGCACCTCATTTTTTTCCACTATCAATCTCATATTTAGAAATTTTGTTCAATCTATAATCAATTTTTCATGAAATGAGAATCCTCGTGAAAATTAAACCAAAAACATAAATTAGAATAGAGGTGAGGTCTTTTGAGGGTGAGTCAGGTGAGGACCTGATCCAAACCCTGCACATCAATCTCGTCTGTCCCCACTAAATCACATAACAAGGCTAGTTCTCGCTCCAACACACGTTGTGTAGCTTCTTCCTCATTGCCAGGACTCATGAGATTGTCGTTGGAATCTCGCATCGACATATAGGGATGCGTCTCTTGCCCACCTGAGGGAATGTTCGATACCGATCCTGTTCGATCAAGTGAATCGACAAATACAATCCTCATTGAGGATTGGGGAAGGGGAAAGGAAAGGAGGCGAATCCTGATGATTCACACAGAAATTCCAGCACGAGAGAGATATAGATTGAAATAATCCTCTCTTATTCTCGACACCCATTCACAACCCGCCTCTCAGTTAGATTACAGAACGAAAACCACCTCCGCAATGAAATCAAATCTCCTTCATCACCGTGTCAACCTTTGTGAAGCTCATCACACAGGCGACTGTCGTCTCCATATTCGCCAGAGAACGACTCAAACTCAGTCCTCCTCATCTGCACAAGCATAGATGCAGTTTTCCTCATCATTGGCAAGAGCCGCTATCAGACAACTTCTTCTGCAAGTCAGAACATTATGACACGTATTCCCCTCGCCCAACTCGATGAATCAAGGAATTGAAGCCTCACTCACTTCTGAATCCATGAAACCAACGCACAGTCAGAGTTGCATCGAAACATATGTTCACCATAAGTTGCACATCGACCCAAACAATGCGATTTTGCGCGTCAAGAATCCATTGAAGGACAATATCTCCGAGTTTTCTGAGAGACCGAGATGGAGAACAGTTCTGATAGTCCCTCCACAAAACCGGCTAAAATATACAAAACCGGTTTTATTCATTATAAGATCAATTTTGAAAATATAATGCAAGAATTGTAATTTCAGAACTCTTAGAAACATGGTTACGGTAGTTTGATGAGAGAGAAGATCATCAATATCACAAAAAACAACGAGAAAGTTTCCAGATAATGGGGAAAATGCCTTCTTTTCGTCACTATTTGGTTTTTGAAAAAACACTAGGTCGACTTGAAATGGTGTATTATGTGACGTGGTACTAGATAATCGAGAAATTTTGGATGAAACGTCTTATTTTGATTTTAGCCGGTTAAATAAATTAAACCGGTTTTGTGGAGGGTCTATGAGCTCTAACTGGAAATGATTTTTTGTTTTCCGTCCTTCAACACCTTTGAATTCTTCTTGACGCAACTACCCTCCACTTAATCTCTCAATACATCTGAACAAGCCGCTCGGTCCAAAACATAGCACAATCTTCTACACTCGTCCGTCTTTGTGAGACACACATCTTGGAGGAGGTGAGGTATGAGGTGGAGAATGTGCAGGGACCTGAGAAGGATCTGATCGATCAGACCTTCATTGATCAGACCTAATTTTTGTTCTTAACAGACTGTTTCATTAAAAGAGAGTTTACTTTCGAAAAAAACTGTGAAATGAGTCTAATCGACCATTCGAGAGGCTATCTGGTCATAATTGATTGTTTATTGGTTGAATTGAACTGGGTGATTCTCTTTGAAAAATCGCAAAACACTAATGTGCGTCACCAAAAATTATTTTTTGCGGAATTACCATTCGTCTGTTCAGTCGACTGAAAATGAGTGAATTACCGGATTTTAAGGAAGATCGCGTTCGATATCTCCTTTTTTTGTTCAGGACTCTTCTGCACATTTTTTGTAACAAAACAGGTCCAAAGACAAACTACCGATAATTGACAACAGAAAAAACCAATTCTGTGTGAGAGCACTGGCACAAACTCCTCCATTGAAGAAAAAGACGCGAAAAGAGCGGATTGACATATTCACTATTTTTGATATATTAGATCCGTAACATTTGTTGAACGTGTCTAACAGAGATTCTCTGATGGAAATACTGAAGGACCATGGTGTTTGAGGCGAGGTAGTACAGATTGATGACGATTGAAAAATGAGCATTCATTTTTGGGTCTACAAGACCAGAAATGAATGAATAAAGACATACCAGCGAGCGAAAACTTTCGATAACATCCGATTGAACGATTTATGTGAGAGTTATCTCGTTGTGTTCAATGTTCCGGCGCACCTCAAAAAAAGCCCGAGTATCTGAACGTGAGAAAGAAAGAAACGGTACAAACCATGTTGCGAGTGTGTAATCCACAGTTTGATGTCGGTTTCATCATTGATATCATATAGAACAGAAGTCTGAAGGGTGATTAGTCGCCTAAGCATCGGATCCGCGATAAAGTTCGCCAACATGAAGAAAAGACGAAATTCACACCTCGAACATGGAGAGAGCACCTGTGACGGTGAGTAGAGGCTATTTGTCGATGAATATCAACGTACAGGAGCTGGAGTGACGGATGCGATTTTTGAAAAAGAATCACCCAACTGGTACGATGAAGAAAATGAAGTGAGTAATTGGAAAAAGAGGAAAATCGATACTCCTAATTAGGAAACGGATCAGACCCCCACTTCTATGAGGTGTGATCCATGATCACACCTCATACAGTAAACTACAGACCTGATCAGGTCCCTGAGAATGTGAGACCAGCCACATTCATCTATGACCTCTTCGACCATTCCTAGATCCTTCTCGCCGCACCTCGCTCAACCGCACCTCTCGACAGGCATCTTTCAACAGACTCCTTCTCCCTCTTCAATTTGGAAGAACAGCGACATCGTAAACATTTTCAACCTCGCAGAGGATCGAGTATCGCCGAATCGTCTTGAGAATCAGTCGACAATTCATCGTTCATGACAACCCTCCAATACTGTCTAGCTTTTCCCAAAAAATCCTGTCAAAAACTCCAAAACGTGCGGATAACTATCTTCAGAACTCCGTCAAACGTCTGAGCACAATTACCTGAGCCTGGGAGAAGGAATGATTCACATCTCAAAAGTGGCTCAATTTGGTCTACATCGCTTTGGAAAGAGAGACCACCATCCAACCATCTGAAGTTTGATGACAAATGGCGAGGGAAGACATCAGACGCACAGTTTAAGGCAGAAGCGGGGGCTGGAATGATATCGGATGAGGCAACTCGGAGAATAGGGGAGATACCGATTCCACAAAAGGACTGACATCTTCAGTTGAATGACAAGGAAACATCTCGTGAGGTTATGCATCAAGGAGGAGGATTCGAGCGGGTTCGCTTGTGGGTGTCACAGTCATAGAAAACTGGAATTCAACTGAGGGGACTGACTATAGTTCATCAGCATCCCACAATTGGAAAACTTGAAGATAGGTATTTGTTTTTTCGTTTAACATTGGAGATATTGCAATTCATAGTAGAAGAACTAAGAGGGAGGTATTTATCTGTTTGATTGATGGAGAATGGTGAAGAGTGGAAAAACTGTTTCTGATTCAGAAATTCACCGGGAAGTCCACTACAATGAGCTCTACACAGCAAAGACAACTTTATTGAAGAGGGGAGAAGGAGATTGTGCTCCGAGAACGGATATATAGTGCAGAACGTCTAAAGGAGGATGAGATCAAACATAACAATTTGATCAGAGTCGGGAAAAGAGGAGTTAAGGAATATATCCAGTCAAATGATCATTCTTGGAGGAAGAGTGCTTGAAGAAAGTTGTAGATAAAGCAAGGAAGGTCTGACATGCGGTGAGAATGAATTGGTAAGAAAGGCGTGATTCAGAAGAAATCAGTTGATATCATTCTAATATCGAGTCGCAAGATCCATAAATGTGTATGAGATAGACTTCACTGAGAGGAATGTTTGATCCTGTTCGTCGAGGATCGCGTTCATAAAAAGAGAGGATTTGAGGGAATGAATCCTGCAATGTTGAGGTTTGAAACGGAGAATAATGGATTTGAAATGTGAGAATGATCACAAGAGAGATGTGATACTGTTCAAATATAGGATGATTGTTGAATGGGAGATGACCGCTTCGTCCGAGGATTTTGGATTCAAGACGTATGTAAACCCGCATGCAAACATCATATATGGTGCAAGTGGGCATTTTACAGATGATGTGTATCGTTTTTTGGAAGAGATCGAGAAGAATAGAAACTTGAGTGGGATCCTCGGATTCCATCGTCAAATCAGAGATGATACGGTCGAAAAAAAGCACTACATTCATCACGAAGAGATTTGACGAGCAGACGGGGATAAATATCAGAGATGCTGGAGAGATTTGTGATTTACAGAGCCTGTCGGAATCTCAGCTAAGAAAGCTTGCTGAGGACGCCGAGGCGTGCAGAACGGGAGTTGCAATTAGACTTCTGTCTTCATTTCATGCTCAATTCACGTCTGGACTTGATGAGAGTCGTAATGATGAGTGCCCAATCATGTGTGAACAGTTCTTCCTCGTTGTGCTTTCAAATTGACCTTCTTGATGTGAGAAATGGTTTCCGCGTCTTTGTCTCCCAGGCTCGATGACTTGAAACGGATTGGATGTCAAAAGTTGAAACTTGACATTTTGATCAAAACAGTGCTATGGGTCTCTGATGAACTATAGTTGGTATTGCTGATGAACTATAGACAGTCCCCAACTGAGAACAGTGCTCGTGCTGGATTCAGAACGGAACGAACACGCTTATCGGTCTCGTCGATTGAGAGGAGCGTTTGGAGTCAGTCAAGCCCCGTCTGACTCAACTGTCTTGATCGACACTGAACAGGGAGAGAAACAACATCGAGATCTCTGATAAGACTACACGTCCCTCACCGTGTCAAGCTGTTGAGAGCGATGTTCATCGCCACTCTCACAAATGTGATGGGATCGGAAGTCCCTCACAGATGAAACTTCAGATATTCCCCTTTCAAGATTCTGAGAGTGGGCAGGTCTCCTCCAAATGACGACTCGCGATTTCTTGGATCGAGGCTCTGTTTTCCCCGCGCTAAAGAGGGCATGAGTGAGAGAAGAAGACAAGAGCAAGAGAGCACTTTGACTGGTCCTCGAACGGCTCGGAATTCAGTCTTGCTCTCTGAATTTAATCCTGTTTGATGGCAGCAGCCTTTCAGCTGGTCACGGCCTGCCTTCGTTCTTGCATCAAGTTCATACCTCAGGCTTGTTTTCTTCTTTGTTCACTCCCCCTTTTGTCCCTTTCAAGTCTCAACATGAGAGGAGCAGCTGGTTTCGTACTGAACCTACTGGAAGGTCGGTTCTGTTACAGAAACCACGGCTCCTCTCATCAACCTCTCTGCCACACCCACAGGTTTTCTTCTCCAATGGGAATTGGAGTTTCTTTTACCTTTTTGCTCCTTCTCTCGGCTTCTTAGCCAGAACCAAGTGCGTACTGGGAAGTAGCACTTGGGAATATTAATGGTAGCCTGCAGAACTCAAAGTCCGAACTCGTCCATTGTTGTACACTTCGGCTTTCCTCTTGATTTGTTTCTCGGTTCACAACCGAGAAAGCTTTTCATTTGCATGTTCTCCTTTTACAGGCCTAACCCCATAATTAACTCATTATTGATCAAGTCACGTCTCAACATGAGAGGAGCAGTGGTTTCTGTAACAGAATGAAAAGAAAGAGTGAATGATGGTGAAGTGAAACAGAATCGGATGACACGAGAGATCAAGTTCATTGATTCGTCAGACATCACAGAAACAATGTGGACAGTCTGGATCTGACAGGAATCGTTAGGATCGCCGTTGTTTGAGCCACAGCACTTCAACTGAGAGATTCGCAGTTCGAAATTCTGTATTGATTCCGAGGCAGAGAGGAGAAGGGATGTCGGTGAAGATCACAGGCTGTTCCTCATCGTCCACAACCAGTCGAGCTTCTCTCCGCCACATGTTCACTCGAATCGCTGCTGTCTGCCCAACTTGAACACACTTCTTGTTCGTGTTAGAGTCCTCGATTGGCTTTTTGGATTGATACATGCTTCCATCATACAGTTGGAAACCACCTCCACTCTTCCAGTTTTCAACGGAGGATTGTGTGGCATCTTTTGGAAGTGGATGTTTGAGGAAACCGAGATCTGAAAAGATGAGGAGAGAGAAGAACACACTCACACCACCTAACGTGTTTTCACTGGATCTGATTTTGAGTTCCCACTCACCCTCTCCAATCGGAAATGTGAAGGCTGACCTCCCACTCTCTCCGTAAGAACGTTTGACGGTTTGGATGAGAGTGGTTGGTTTGAGTCTGTGTACAGTTCGGTCGAATGTTTGAAGTGATTCTGTTCCAGCCCAGATCGGAAGATCAGCCAGGTGGACTTTCTGTTCATCGTATTTCAATTTCTCAGTTCTCCTCCTTTCAAGCGCTGCTCTTTCAAGTTCATCATTTCCTCGGAGTCGTTTGAGCCACATCACTTCAACTGGGTCGTTCTGATCGTGTGTCGAGAGTGCGAGGCAGAGAGGAGAGGGGATGTCGGTGAAGATCCCAGGCTGTTCCTCTTCGTCCACAACCAGTCGAGCTTCTCTCGTCCTCATGTTCACTCGAATCGCCGCTGTCTGTCCAATTCGATCACACGTCTTGTTTGTTCCTTCTGGCTTATATGCTCCATTTTTCAACATTTTTCCAGTCCTAAGACTGAAACAGCCACCACTCTCATTTTGACCGAAGCCACACAGCTCTTGAGTGGCATTGTCAGGAAGTGGATATTTAACGAAGCCAGGTCCTGAAGAGATGAGAAGAGAGAAGAACACACTCACATTCACGATATCGTCGTTGACAATTCTGATTTTGATTTCCCACTCTCCCTCGTCGATCGGACGAGTGAACGCTGTTCTCCAATCTGACTTGTTTTCAAGGTTAATGATTTGGGTGAGAGTGGTTGGAGTGAGTGTGTGAGCAGTTCTGTCGAGTGTTTGGAGTGATGCTGTTCCAACCCAAATCGGAAGATCGGTCAGCTGCAGCTTCAATTCGTCATTCGGAGATTTCTGGGTTCTCCTCTCTTCAAGCGCTACCCTCTCAAGTTCATCATTTCGTCGCCGTTTCAGCCACATGACTTCAACCGATTGATGTGCAATAGGGAATCCAGTTGAGATTCCGAGGCAGAGAGGAGAAGGGATGTCGGTGAAGATCCCAGGCTGTTCCTCATCGTCCACAAACAGTCGAGCTTCTCTTGTCCACATGTTCACTCGAATCGCTGCTGTCTGCCCAATTCGCTTCCACATCTTGTTCGTTCCCTCTGGCTTGAATTCTCCTCCTTTCCACATTTCTCCATTCCAAAGAAAGAAATCACCACCAATCCCATTCTTCCAAGCTCCACAATTCCGTTGTGAGGCATCTTCTGGAAGTGGATGTTGGAGGAAGCCGAGCGCTGAAAAGATGAGAAGAGAGAAGAACACACTCACACTAAAGAATTTAATGTTACTTGCTCTGATTTTGAGTTCCCACTCTCCCTCGTCGATCGGACGAGTGAACGCTGGTCTCAATGGATAGTTTGTTGGAGTGACGAAGACTTGTGTGAGAGTGGTTGGTTTGAGTCTGTGTACAGTTCGGTCGAATGTTTGAAGTGATTCTGTTCCTATCCAGATCGGAAGATCGGCTAGTTGTTGCGGTAATTCCACATTTGGCGATTTCTGAGAGTTTTGATCATCAACGAGAACTCTGCGAGCTTTCTCTGATCTTTCGAGTTCATCGTTTCCTCGGAGTCGTTTGAGCCACAAGAGATCGATGGATTGATTGCGTCGGTGTGTTGTAATTCCGAGGCAGAGAGGAGAAGGGATGTCGGTGAAGATCCCAGGCTGTTCCTCATCGTCAATGATCAGTCGAGCTTCTCGAGTCCTCATGTTCACTCGAATCGCTGCTGTCTGTACAATTTCATCACACGTCTTGTTTGTTCCTGCTGGCTTGAATTCTTCATTCGATCTCCACATCCTTCCATTCCAGAGATTGAAATGTCCTCCAATCCCAGTCGTCCAACTTCCACACTGCTTTTGTGTGGCATATTCAGGAAGTGGGTGTCTGACGAAGCCAAGCACTGAAAAGATGAGAAGAGAGAAGAACACACTCACATTCAAGAAATTGTTTTCACTTGCTCTGATTCTGAGTTCCCACTCTCCCTCGTCGATCGGACGAGTGAATGCGGTTCTGAACGGTTTGTCTTTGGGAGGAACGATAATTTGTGTGAGAGTGGTTGGAGTGAGTGTGTGAGCAGTTTTGTCAAGTGTTTGGAGTGATTCTGTTCCAACCCAAATCGGAAGACTTGCCAGCTGCAGTCGAAGTTCCTCCAGATTCCGAATCAGCTGGATGTTCTCTCTCTCCGTCCTCACCTTCTCTTTTCTCACTTCGTTCAATTCTGTCAGATCGTTCCCTGCATTCTGTTTCTGGACCAGCAGTTGGTCATTTCGCACATCTGCAATCTTTGCTTCTTCCGCCTTCTTCTTCGCTTCTTCCGCTTCCACCCGCCTGTTCTGTTCTTCCTCGTTTAGCTTCCATATGCCTTCAACTGTGTTGACGATGCATCGGAACGACTTCGACAGACGCAGCTGGCGACAAGTCACTCGAGATTCTGCACACTGATCCAACATTCAAAGAGGAAGAGAGAAAGAGGGATGACGAATTGGGAGAAGAAGGCACACGGTGTCCATCATTCGCATCAGCAACGCTCGTTCAAGTTCTCCACACGAAATTGGAATATCGGTCACTTTGAATGACGCGATTTGGCGAATCATCTGTGAGGTAGTCTTTCCTTTGAAAGGTGGCTCTCCGAACAGCAGCCAAAACAGAACCACTCCCAGCGACCACACATCTGCCTCACATGTCGCTCGTCCTGTCTCCGAGTCCATCCGCTCCGGCGACACGTACATCTGCGTCATCGATGAGCGAGTGCTGCTCACATCTTCCGATTCGGCCGCACCAAAATCACCTGTTCGAGAAAATCATAAAAATGAGAGAGAACAAGCGGCAAACAGAGTTTTGCGTGGCCATCCGCGTCAATCAGAATGTTTTCCATCTTCACGTCACCATGAGCCGTCTTCCCATCGGCGTGATTGTGCATCAATTCCAGAGCGGGCGCAATATCCTCCATCACTCGATACACATCCTGAAACAATCAACACAATCACAAATGGATGACAGTGAAAAGAAAAACAAGACAATTCGGAAAAGAGAAGACGAAGAAAACACAATTCACGAACACACTTCTCGAGCCATCAACACTTTCCTTTCGGTCAAGTCTTTCATAATTTCTGCAAGGGACTTTCCTCCCAGTTCCATCACCATCACTTTCGTGTTGTCCATCGTCACCACTTCCTTCAGTTTGATGATTCGAGCATGATTGAATCTTCGCATCCGACCAACTTCTCGGTCGAACCGCTCAATGTCTTTGTCCGTCAGGCACTGCACCATCTTGCCTGCATAGTGTGTGGTTGTTGCATTTTCAATCAGTTCCACGACTGTCCCAAAGCCACCTGAGCTGATGATCCGAACACATGAATCTGAGTAACAGCCACAATCGAAATGTTTTCATGAAGTACAGGAACATGACATACATCCATCGGGGACTTTGATCCGATCTGCCATATTCGGTATTCAATTGCAAAAAAACACTTCAGCAACGATCAACCCGTACTAAATAGAAATGAAAAATAAGTTTGAACCAGTTCAAGAAGGATCATGTAATTAAGGATTTCATAGACTTTATCGGGAGAATGACTCGACAATATGCTTGGTTCTTGTTGTCTAAAATTCCTCACCTCAGCCCAACGCGGACGGAATGTCGATCAACCCAGCTCTACACTTTCCATTTTTAATGGCCACATTTCATCCTTCTTTGTCAACCACATTCTCCTCACGATCTCTTCCCAAAACAGAATGAAAAGAAAGAGTGAATGATGGTGAAGTGAAACAGAATCGGATGACAGGAGAAACCAACATCATTGTTTCGTCAAACAGCGCAGAAACAAAGTGGTCAGTTTGGATCTTGCAGGAATTGTTAGGATCAGAGTCGTTTGAGCCACAGAACTTCAACAAATTGATCCTGATCGTGTGTTGAGATTGCAAGACAGAGAGGAGAAGGGATGTCGGCGAAGAACCCAGGCTGTTTCTCATCGTCCACAATCAGTATAGCTACTCTCGTCATCATGTTCACTCGAATCGCTGCCGTCTGCCCAATTCGATCACATCTCTTGTTTGTTCCATCTGGCTTGAATTCTTTCCCCTCCTTCCACATTCCTCCCGTCTCAAGATTGAAATCGCCGCCGATCCCACCGAAATAGCTTCCACAATTCCGTTGTCTGGCATCATCAGGAAGCGGATATCTGAGGAAGCCAAGCACTGAAAAGATGAGAAAAGAGAAGAACACACTTGCATTCGAGAAAGTGGTTTGACTTATTTTGATTCTGAATTCCCACACGAAGTTTTCGATCAGATGTGTGAAGGCTGTCCTCCAGGGATTGTCTTCAGGAGTGATGATGATTTGTGTGAGAGTGGTTGGAGTGAGAGAGTGAGCAGTTCTGTCGAAAGGTCGCAGCGCTTTTGTTCCAACCCAAATTGGAAGATCAGCCAGTTGCAATTTCATCTCGTTTATTTGTGAATTCAGAGCGGATTTCTCCTGCTCATGAATTCTGATGTCATTCTCTGTTTGTTGCAGTTCTTGATTTACTCGGAGTCGTTTCAGCCACAGGATGTCGATTGATTGATTTGCTGCACGGAATCCAGTTGAGATTCCAAGGCAGAGAGGAGAAGGGATGTCGGTGAAGATCCCAGGCTGTTCCTCATCGTCCACAAACAGTCGAGCTTCTCGAGTCCTCATGTTCACTCGAATCGCTGCTGTCTGCCCAACTTGAGTGCATCTCGTGTTTGTTCCAGCTGGCTTGAATTCTGTGCCTTTCCACAAACTCCCATTCCAAAGAGTGAAATCACCACCAATTCCATCGTCGTGGAACCCACACTGGCGAACAGTGGCTTTTTCAGGGAGTGGATGTCTGAGGAAGCCAAGCTCTGAAAAGATGAGAAGAGAGAAGATCACACTCACATAATATAGGGGGTGAACTAATTATGTCCCCTCCAACTTTCTCAATATGTAGGGAAGGGATGCAACAAACAATACAAGTATAAAGCTTACACATAGTCGGTACATCGATTATTGTTTTCATTTTACATCATTACGACTTAATTCGATACTTTCAGGAAAAATGAGATCTCAGACAGACAATTCTCTTTCAATTCTCACTTTTCCAGGAAAGAATGTTGATCAAACGGATTCATCGAGATTCAAAAAACTCGAATTTGTGAATAACGAACGAAGATCAATCCTATTAAAGTCAAATGGAGGATCCATGCAATGGATGACAGGACAGATTCCTAGATGTCTATCCTCATCATTATTCAAATAATTGCTCTCAAAATGCATAGAATTTGACAATTTTTTTGTAGACAATCGATTTCAATGAAATCATATGTCCTCTCGTTCACTATCTCTTTCGATCCTCAGGAAAAGGTATTGCGATTTTCTTTTATCAAAATCAGTTTTCATTTCTGGATAATAGTGAAGAAATACACGTTTCAATGGAAGATTGAAATTTCTACCGTGGTTATAGTGGTGTCACCAATCGGTGTCTTGTCACCAATTGGTGCTTTTCTCATATTTGATAGAAAAGATAATGAATATGAACTGTGTGAAGTGATAGAGTTAATTGATACCCCCTTCACGAGAAAAACACGAAATACTAGTTGTGTGTCCAGATCATGGGTTAGATCATCTTTCGACATGAAAAAGAGGACAGATTAGACTTTATTCACATCATATTTTGCTTCTTTCACTTTATTTAGCAATCATGAGACTAAAATACTGCCTATTCTCGTGATTTTCCTGTCTAATTTCTCTCTATGTCATATAATGGGATCGTCATATCACCATTTCCAGAAAGGTGACATTTAGTCAAACCTCCATTTCACCTCATCATTCGAACCGTTCTCATCATCATCACAATTGCGGCAACCCGCGTTGTGTTTGTTCAACTCAATGATCATCTCCCTCTCTCTCCACGGAACCCCAGAGCTAAAAATTCCCGTCGACTTTCCTGTCGATGAGTTCCAATCACGTATCTCACAACTCTCCGACACTCACATCAACTCAAACAGCGACAGACTCCTGTTTTGAAGGAATGATCTTGATCTTCTGGTTGAAGCAATCCGCCCTCTCAATCACATCCATTGCTGGTCTCACTCTTCACCATCCATCCAAAACACCCTAAACTCGCTTTTGTTTCGTTCTTCCATGTTCCCTCCTTATCTGCCAGCTTTCATTACTGTCACATCCACCGCTGTTCTGGAAATCTACATCCTCACACCTTCTCTCATCTTATCATGACAGGTGAGTATCCTGTCCCCCAACACTCTCTACCCATGTTGTTGTGACGTCACAAAACAACGTGTTCATTCGAATGTGGCTGGGTCCTGTTTCCATCCTCACCTTCACCTCAACTGCACACTCATCACCAATCACGTCCTTCTCTGTTCCTTCACTCGACGATTTTCAAGTCGAAACGTTGTTAGTGAAGAACGATGAAACTCGGAGACAGTTTGATCTTCATCGGAAGTTTTTGTTCCCTTTGTGCTCATCACGCGGGCGAGAAGAAATTGCACGACAAACAGCACAGCAACAACCACGTCGTGCGAAGCAAAGCGAATGACGATTGAATATTGTCACTTGTCGACGTGATCTCGTCAGCCAAAGCCTGCCCGAAGAAGCCGCTCAAATAGATTCCCCTGCAGATCATGAATGACCTTGCTTCGACGACAGATGAGATCATCGATGTGAGAGACGAGAGAAAAGCGCAGAAATCAGTGTTCATCCACACCTCTCTCACAACATCTTCTCAACGATTCCACTTCGCTCCAGTTTGAGAACATGCTCCTTTCTTCGCCCCCAGCACCCAAACACCAGACAGTGTTTGTCGACACGCATGGACATCTGTTTTACGACAGCATCTTCTTCAACACATATTTCTCGTCTTGCTTCCTCTCTCGACATCATCCCTTCACTTTCGCCCCTGATCTTCTCCCTCTCACTCTTCTCGTGCCGAACACGTCCTCCTCGCTCAGTCCACTCTCCTCTCCTCAATCCACTGGAGCCTTCATTCGCCAATCATTCATCTCCTCAGTTGATACACCTTTCTTACACCTCTAGCGACTGCAGACACTTTCGAGAAATTTCAGTTCAATCACAGCGACGACATCAGGATCCTCGCTGCAAATCCAAACCTCGTTTGACTGTTCGTGTGTTCTTAACTTCCTGCACTCGACAACAATATGCGACAGACGTTGTTCAACGAATATATCGCGAATTGCGCGACAGTTATCGACAGGTCCGGTCCGTCACCTCTCCCTTCTCTCATCCACCCACACCAAATGTTCCCGCTGACATCGGGTTGCCCAACGCCGCGCTGAACAGGGATGTGATCTCGTCGGTTCTTCCACCACTCATGAACATCGAGATGTTGTGAACGAGAGAGAAGATTGGGTACAGTCTGGAGACGGTCTTGTGGCAGACGATGGAAAGAAGACACAGTACAACCACAACTGACAGCCAAAGATGCCATGTTCGGAGTTATTTCATGTTTTCCACACAAACCCGACATCACACTCACTCCATTTCATCCTTCCCGCATACAACTTCACTGAGCAGTTGAGTCTCCCCACAGTGGTCATCACAGTCGACATGATATTGGAAATGCTCGCTGACTTCCTCTCACTCTCCCATCGCAGCCACCGCGTGACCGCTGCTCTAGGACTTCGAGACGCAGTTCAGGTTGGCTGTGAATTCTTCGCTTGAGGACAACGAGACACTTGGAACGACGCTTCTCTCGCTCGTCTCACTCTCCCAATCGCTTCTGCTGGAATGAGGGCGTTCACACACACAAGGGCTCTCTCGTCCATTCTCAGCTTCTTCTGCCTCTCCCTCTTCAACATTCTGGGCGAATCCAGATTCTTCGAAGACGCAGACACGAAGAGTACATGGAGCATGTTCATCCAATCGCAATCCAACCAGCTTCTGAGCAGAGTGGAGAAATCTTTGGCGAATAACACCTCCAACCTGAGCACTCCCAACTCCCAGTTCGTCCCTCCCTCGCTCTCCTACATCAGCACCCTCATCCCCTCCGTCCACCTCACAAGCTACCCGTCTTCCAGCAGCCCCATATCAGACAAGCCGTTTGCTGTCCAATCCTAGTTCTCCGAGGCAGTGCACTCGCTCCTCTCCATCCTCATCCGAACGATGAGCAAACCAACGACACATCGCCTCGCAGACATCTGTGGACAGTTGCTCCTCCAACGACTCGTCCACGTCATCCTTCAACTTGTCTCAGCCATCTCCAAACCGGTCTCGAAGGCTCTCGAAGATGAAGTGAAATCAGAGCTGGATGAGGGCGAAGAGGCAGCTGGGATCCTCTCCCTCAATCTCCTCCTCGGCAACATCGTCGCCTTTCGTCCTTACATTTCTGACATCCTTCGCCTGATGAGACAGCTGTTCGTGCTCAGTCTTGACACATACCCAGTCTTCACGTTCAAAGCTGACAACAGCACATCCGACGAGGAACAGAAATCGATCTGCCCATCTTTTCATTTCATCATTTCAATCAAAAAGAATCATGTCAATATACGTCTAAAGATTGCTAAATAGAGTGAAAGAAGCAAAATATGATGTGAATAAAGTCTAATCTGTCCTCTTTTTCATGTCGAAAGATGATCTAACCCATGATCTGGACACACAACTAGTATTTCGTGTTTTTCTCGTGAAGGGGGTATCAATTAACTCTATCACTTCACACAGTTCATATTCACTATCTCTTCTATCAAATATGAGAAAAGCACCAATTGGTGACAAGACACCGATTGGTGACACCACTATTAGAGTTTTCATCCCCATTGTCGTGGATCTTGACAGTGGCTTCGATTCAAGTCTCATTTTCTTATTTCAGGACTTTTTCAGATTATAAGAAGGCCTCCTACGTGATATTTATGATCGACCACGCTATACCAACCTTCGAACGAAAAGAGATCGACTTTTCTTTTTTCCACGACCACCGTGAATGGAGCTCTTTATGTGCATTTTTTAGAGCACATCACGAGAAAAGAGTTGAAAAGAACTCCTATAGTTAATGTATTTCTGTCGAAGTTTCACACAGAAGAAAATATTCGTAAATCACAATCAGAAATGTCTGAATTGAGAGATCTATAGCACAAAAAATAGAAAATTCTGACATAAACATGAATTGGCTATGTGTAAGACATTGATGAAAAAATCAGTGCTGGTCACACCTTCGATACAGAGAAAACCTGCGGGGACAGAATTAGTTCACCCCCTATACAAAGAGGTTTTGCTTGCTCTGATTTTGAGCTCCCACTCTCCCTTGTCGATCGGACGAGTGAAGGCTGTTCTCCACGGTTTGTCATTTGAAGTAACGATGATCTGGGTGAGAGTGGTTGGAGTGAGTTTGTGGGCAGTTGTGTCGAGTGTACGGAGAGATTCTGTTCCAAACCAAATCGGAAGATCGGCCAGTTGAAGTGTCCATTCTTCCAGATTCCGAATCAACTTGATTTTTTTCCCTCTCTAACTGCACTTCTCCTTTTCTCTTCTCCGTCGATTCCAACAGACTTGACTCGGAATTCTGAGTCTCAACTTGCTTCTGGTCTCTTTCTGCTTCGGCTTTCTTCTTCGCTTCTTCCGCTTCCACCCGTTTCGCTTGTTCCTCCTCGTTCAGTTTCCACATCCCTTCAATTGTGTTCACAATGCATCTGAACGATTTCGACAGACGCAGCTGGCGACAGGTCACTCGAGATTCTGCGCTCTGATCCAACATCAACGAGATGAGAAAGAAGAATAGAGAAAAATGAAAAGAAGAATGCACACAGGATCCATCATTCGTATCAGCAGCGCTCGTTCAAGTTCCCCACACGAAGTCGGAATATTGGTCGCTTGGAACGATGTGATGTCTTTCATCATTTTGATTGGATTCTCCGATTTGAACGGAGACTGTCCGAACAGCAGCCAAAACAGAACCACTCCCAGCGACCACACATCCGCCTCGCACGTCGCTCTTCCGGTCTCCGATTCCATCCGCTCCGGTGACACGTACAACATCGTCATCGATGAGCGAGAGCTGGATACATCCCCCGATTCGGCTGCTCCGAAATCACCTGTTCGAGACAAGGATGAGTGGGAGAGAGAAGGAGAGAAAATAATATAGCTAAGAGAGGAAAGAAACAGACAGAGTTTTGCGTGACCATCTGCATCGATCAGAATGTTCTCCATTTTCACATCACCATGAGCCGTCTTCCCATCGGCGTGATTGTGCATCAATTCCAGCGCGGACGCAATATCCTCCATCACTCGATACACATCCTGAAACAATCAACACAATCACAAATGGATGACAATGAAAAGAAAAACAAGACAGATTGGGAAAAAGAAGACGAAGAAAACACAACTCACGAACACACTTCTCGAGCCATCAGAACTTTCCTTTCTGTCAAGTCTTTCACAATCTCTGCAAGGGACTTTCCTCCCAGTTCCATCACCATCACTTTCGTGTTGTCCATCGTCACCACTTCCTTCAGTTTGATGATTCGAGCATGCTGGAATTTACGCAGCCTTCCAACTTCTCGGTCGAACCGCTCAATGTCTTTATCCGTCAGGCACTGCACCATCTTGCCTGCATAGTGCGTGTTTGTTGATTTTTCAATCAGTTCCACAACCGTCCCAAACCCACCGGAGTTGATGATCCGAACACATGAATCTGAATGACAACCACAATCAAAAAGCACGTATACGAGATAGAACTGGAGAGGAGATACCAACGTGAAAGAAGGATCGCGAATGCAAGAGTGAGACACGTTGACCAACACTAACTTTGCCTTGTCAATTTACACTTCATAGGCTGACGATATTTCAGAAAAAAGTTGAAAAATGGACAATAAAGAGAAATTTGTATCAGACTTTTCCTAAAAACCAGAATGATATATGATACCGAGCGAGATCCGACTCGCGATCACCTCAGTCCCGACTCCTCAGACACACTTTGTTTTATCTGTTAACAAAATTTGAAGGTTTAAGAATGGAAAAAGTGAAGTGGAGGAGATTTGAAGATACATCGCGATCCACACGGCATGGTACCTCCGGAAAGGATTTCTGCCACCCCCGATATTTCTCGTTGCATTCCACCTCGGTGAGATGGCAAAAGAATTAAAAGTAAGAGTGGATGATGGCGAACTGAAACAGAATCGGATGACAGGAGAGATCATTTTCATTGTTTCTTCAAACATCGCAGAAACAAAGTGGTTAGTTTGGATCTTGTAGGAATCGTCACTATTTGAGTCGTTTGAGCCACAGCACTTCAACTGATTGATCCTGATCGTGTGTTGAGATTGCAAGGTAGAGAGGAGAAGGGATGTCGGTGAAGATCTCAGGCTGTTCCTCCTCGTCCACAAACAGTCGAGCTTTTCTCGTCGAGATGTCCACTCGAATCGCTGCTGTCTGCCCAACATGATCACATCTCTTGTTCGTTCCTTTTGACAGAATTTGTTTCCCCGATCTCCACATTTTTCCCGCCCCAAGATTGAAATCTCCACCATTTCCACCCCAATAGCTTCCACAAGTCCTCTCTTTGGCATCTTTTGGAAGTGGGAATCTGTGAAAGCCAAGTCCTGAACAAGTGAAAAAGAAAAAGAACACACTCACATTTGCATTCTCCTGAATTATTTTGATCTTTAGTTCCCACACTCCCTTTTCGAACTGCAATGTGAACGCTGTTCTCCACGGTTTGTCTTTAGGAGGGACGATGATTTGCTTGAGAGTGGTTTGAGTGAGTTCGTGAGCCGCTATGTCAAACGTTTGGAGAGATTCTGTTCCTTCCCACTTTGCGGTCGTTTCTTGAACACTCTTTGGTGCTGTCATTTTGGCTTGTTCAAGTTTTCTTTTCGCTTTGGCCAAGTTTTCCGCTTCTTCCTTGAGTCTCCTTTCTTCCGCCTCTTTCTGCCTTCTCTCTTCTTCTTTCTTCAGTCTCTCTTCTTCCTCTTTTCTCACTCTATCCTCCTCTGTCATCTTCTTCGCCTCTACTTGTTCTTCCTCTTCCTCATTTTCTTCTTCTTCTTCTTCCTCTTCCTCTCCCTCACCGTCATTGTCAGATACTTCGCTTTTTCCTTCCATCGCATCGTCCTTCTCACCAACATCTTGATCGGCGGGATCGGGTGATTGGATATCGTCTGGTTGGTCGTCTTCATCCTTCATGTCCACTTCAATGTCTGACACTTCCTCCTTTTCATCGTTTTCCGTTTCTCCATCGGCCTTGTCCTTTTCTGACTCTTCATCGTTTCCATCCTCAAACTCATTCGGCGCTTCCCGTGCAACAGTGCGTGTTTCCAGCTCAGCGTACGATTTCTTTAGCTTTTCAAGTTCACTTTCTGTCTCACTTCGTTTTCTTCTCTCCTGATCCAAATCTGCGTTCGCCTGTTCAAGAGCAGCATTCAATGCCTGTCCTGCATCGTTTCCGTCAGTTGCCGATTTAAGTGACGTAGCGAGACGAGTATTCTCATTTTTGACTGTCCCCAATTCGTTATCCAAGTTTCTGATCTCTTCGGAGTATTTTGCGATCGATTCGTCGTACGATTCTTTCGCTGCTTTTAATTCCCCCGAAAGGTTGATTTTCTCTTGTTCTTTGTCTTGAAGCAGGGCATTCAGTTTGTTCACTTCTTTCTTCAGCACTTCATGTTCCGCACTTCTCCCTGTTTCTCCTGCTTCAATCTGCTCTGATAATTGGTTGACCTTCTTTTCTGACTCTGCCAGCTTTGATTGCAATTCATCCAAATTCGTCACTTTCTGTTCCAGTTCATCGTTCCGCTTCTTCTCCTCTTCCAACATTCCCTGCAGTCCCGCCAACTCCTCTCGAAGGGCATTCTCTGCCTCTTCCTTCTCAGCACTGTATCTTTGAAGACGAGCCATATCCTTCTCCGCACTTTCCTTCGCGTTCTTCAGTTCTTCCACTTCTCCCAGCAAGTTGGTGACATTTGCTTCATGTTCGGCACGTTTTGCTTCTTCTTTTTCCAGTTTCTCCTTCAACGACGCAGTTTGAGTAAGTAATCCAGTGTTGGATTGTGTCAATTCAAATATTTCTCTTTCCTGATTTTCCAGGCGTCCCCGAAGCTCTTCCAATTCCACTCCATTCACACCCACTTCATTGGTTGCGACTTCTTGGCCTGAGCTTGATTGATGCGATGTTGGTTGATCTGCCTGTTTTATCTCCTCCAATTCGTCGAGAGGGTGTGTTTGATCATACTCCGCTCCCACGCCTGCTTTTCTCATTTCTGCAATCCACATTTTCTTCTTTTCACGGGCTTTCCTGCTAGCTTCTCGTTCGGCTTCGTCAGCCCGTTCTTCCTCCAGCATTTGGGTCTCCATTGTTCGTATATCCTCCCAAGCAAGATCCAGAGAGTATTGAACGTGGACATCATGATTTGCGGTTGAAAGAATGAGCAGATCGGTAATTTGTTTGATCTTCCATCCCAAATGAAATTGTGGCGAGAGGCAGCTGAGAGCATATCCCAATGTCTCATTCGTGAGGAAATATGACGGAAAAGCCCGATCGTTCTCGATCTGAATTTGGAACCAGGCTTTCAAGTATTCCGAAGTTTGTGTCTTTGATGTCTGAAAAGAATGCAAAAAAATGAGAAAATCAGACACAGAATATCATGAAGAGCGTTTGGACAGGATTTTCTGGGTCTTCGGGAATTATATTGTCTTCAATTCCTCCAACAACATTTTGGATGATTTGAAGGCCGTGATCCTGAAATAGGGGACGAAAAATGGGGAAATGATACAGAGAGATATATGAATAAGACAAAGACGTTAAGTAGTGTTTGAGAAGAGACAAACCTGAACACTGGAATCTGAGGCCATCGTGATCACGTTGCACACAATGAAGAATCCATTCAAATTAATAAAGTGTTGAGCATTAGTTGGAGCTGTACGTAATGTTCAATGAATAGTGGCGAAATAGCAGACAGTCCATAACGAGAGACGACAGGCTGAAGAGTGAACCTGATTGTTCGGATTCATCCATCTGGTCCAATTGAAGTAATTGCGAAATGTCCTGTGAAACCAGCAGATAAAATTCAAAAAAAAGAAAATGAATAGTGCATGAATAACGACGAGAACGAGGCGGTTGAGGTTGAATGAAAAGGAAATTGAGGCAGACAGTGTAGGCATCTGGTGCGTTGGAGTATTGGGGAGTTGAAGCCATGGAGACACGATGGTGTTGACGAGGCGCGAGAGTTTCTTCTTTAAGAAACGGGGCAAGCGTTGGAGTGATCAAGTTATGGGATCTTAACTGAACATTGATTTCGGAGATGAACCGCACAAAAGTCTGTGGAGCTGAGGAGGAGAAAAGATTGTTCCGTCTGTATGGCGTGGTTTGTCTCGCTGTCAAGTCTCTGGAATCGCAAACAATGGGCTCGATCTTAGCTTGCTCTTAGAAAGGACTTGAATCCCACCCGAGATGTGTGGAAATAGTAAATTATCTCATTTCACTCCGTATTGAGAAGTATAACTGGCAGAAACAGATGATTGGAATGAAGAATGACATTGGATGGGATCCGTCCCACTGAACTTCTTTCAATTCTGGGGCAATAGGTGTTGGTTTTGTTTTATCCTTGATTCTGTCATTTTCGAGAAGACGACCAAAGTTAAAGTGGTGTTTCATCGCTATGAGGCAATGCTCGCATCTGAAACGAAGGTGAGATGAGAGGAAGAGAAAATTAGTGTAATAGTGACGATGAGAACGAATATTGACTTTGTGGCGGTGGGGAGGTTGTTTTGGGAGTGCTTCGATTCTTGGCATTCATCGCTTTTCGGAAAAGTGTCGACCGCGTGGCCAAGAGAGCCTCCACATGTCGGGGCATGATGCGAGTTGCTAAGGCACTTCTGTACTCTCTGATTCCGCCCTTGGATGGTTGTGCAAATGAATGATGCACTTTTTGTGGATACTTCGTCTTTGTTGATTAATTTGAGGAACAAAGTAATCTTTCATGATGTCGTTGGTTGTTGGTTGATTTATCCAGCCCGTTTTTCTGTAAAGAACGTGGATATGATGATTTGACAGATCTGCAAATTCCTTGGGGATACTCGTGCTTGGCCATAAAATCACAGGATCGACTCGTGATCCGTGTGAGGAGATGCAGGCACATAATGTCGCATTGTCGATTCGAGGTGGTGACGGGAGAACAGCTACGGCGCGAAATGGTGTCGATACAACGAGACTTCGATCATCGATATCCATTCCCGAAGAGTTCCTTCGGTTGTATTGTCTATTCGTTCGATTGCGATATACAGAGGTTTGTATTGGACAAATAGATTCTGGCGACCCAGCCAGGCGTTCAGTCACTGTTTGCTCATGATAGCTTCATTTTCATCATCTCTTTCCTTTTGTTTCCAGATCAAATTGGCCTTGAACAGAAAAATCAATGAAAAGACTCACTTGTTTGAGTATATCCTTCTTTTTCACATGTCCATTGAGTTCAATTTTTTCAAGACAAGAGGCGAAAAGTTCTAATTCATCACCATGGGTGAGTTTAGAAGGGCGATGGGCAACTCCAATTTCTCTGTGATCGTTTGTTGCCCGAATTCCTCTCTTGAGCTGACCTGGGTCAGAATTTTTGACATCATTCAAAAGTCCGAAGACCAACATTCAAAACAAGCAATTAGCCACTCTAGTCGCAGCTTGATCAAAGATCTCGAAAAGATTATTCAATCATGTCATCCACCAATTCTAGAGAAAGGTTGATTCATTTCTCAACCAAGAGAGGAGAATAGTTTTGAATGTTGGTCTTCGGACTTTTGAATGATGTCAAAAATTCTGACCCACCTTCTGTGCAGACTCCCGACTTCACAATGTATTCGTAACGAACAGGTTCCTCCAAATAGTGTTTGGTGCCTTTGGCAGCTGGAGTGGTGAGATATCTGTTTTCTACAGTGGTGATGACCCGTGAAAGTTGCTTCGGACTGAGATATTGACTCATAATCAAAAGGTGATGGGAAGGGAATCATAAAGGTCGTGAAGAAAAAATTCCATCCCACAGTCACTCAAGGAAGGGTCCACCGCTTCTTAGGAAGACACAAATCAACTCTTAAACAAACTGTAGCAAAGCCGTTGGAAAGGTCGAGGTCGGGACAAAAAAAGAGGATCATAAAGATATCCAAGAGACGACTTCAATACTCCAAAGTGGGAGTCCATCCCTACCTGATGTTTACATTCGATGGGAGTCTCCTCAAGAATGCTGGAGCCGTGACGGGTGTGAGTCAAAGCGGATTGATCCAGGCGGATCAATATCAGAACTGGATGAACGATATTTTCTTTCCACACGTGCAGAAGGTGCGGGTCCAGCAAACCCTTCTTGACAATACTGCAGTCCTCGTGGCAGACAATCTTGAAATGCATAAGGCGGAGAAGATCAAACAATACCTTGCTGTTAACAACATAATATTGTTCACATTTATGGCACTGAAACAAATGGAAAGAAAAGACTGCAACGAGGATGATCACAACCCGTCATTCAGTTTTGTCAAACTTTTTCAGCTCAAATCTCCAAAACCAGATATCCGTTTAACACCAAAATAAAAATGTTTTTCCTAATAGTGGCGTCACCAATCGTTGTCCTGTCACCAATCGGTGCTTTTTTCTTGACTTTTCACTTTTGGTCAAACTAAGAAAAAAAATAAAATTGTAGATTTTTCCTTCCACTGGATCCCAAAAAACCTCACAATAACGCTTTTCAACCACTTTTTTCTTGTGTTCTCGTCATAACTTCACAACATGTGAACCGATTTTGATGAAATTTTTGACAGAAACGTTTGTTTGGTGAAATGAACAGTTTGAAAGAATTTCGGAAAAAAAAGTATGGGTATCTGGGAAGATATACAAAAAGGTTGTTTTTCGCCCACAAAAATGTCATGGGACAAAAATTTGAATTTGTTTGAGTGTCTTTTATCGATATTTTTACGAAAATAATGCTTTTTCTTCGGTCTCAAACGAATGTCTTGTTATGGAAAAATGACCCGAAAAAGTTTCAAAAAATGTGTGTGTTTTCCTATAGGGCGATTTGAGGCACTCTCAAATTTTTGTCGTCAAATAGATCTAAAATTTTATTTTTTTCTTCGTTGGACCAAGTGTGATTTATCCTTAACAGATCGTGGATTATTGACATGGCGTGGATTATTGACACTACTATAAATTCTGAGAAAAAAGACAGCCTCCGTGACACAGGTCTGATTTTTATTGCCATGGATCAATCAAAAGAAAAAAGCATAAGATCTGAATTGTGGTGTCTAAAATGCCGGATCTTAAGAAGGTTTTAGAACGATTGTTTATCCTAATATCGTTTCTCCTGGTGATCCGTTTCAGATCGGCTGTCCCGTTCTCTACAGACACATTCGTCACTCGTTCTTGCAAGAAAAAGTGAAAAAGAGAGAGATAGCTTTCACTGAAAGTCATTTTTCTCTCTTTTCATTCATTATTCTCCGTACCACTGAACGAAAAAAACCGAGCGAACTTTAGCAATGAATACAATTGTTTGAATTGATCAGATACCAAATTCGTCAGGTCTGTTCAGCTGATCACAATTTTAGCCGTGTGATCAGACTGTTTCTAGGGTCTGCTCTATCCTTTCACGTTGAATTCGAATCGAATTGAGTCAATTTTGGACCCCTTTTTTGGGTTCCACCATACTCTTTTTTCTCAAGTCGATCCTCATGGAAATTAATCGGGAGGCTCCTCAATCTTTCAATCTTCACATTTTTCTCAATTCTGAACCGGCTTGTGAATGGTTTCTTTCTCGAGACGTCACAAACACTCACATTTGTGGTAAATGCCGAACCCCAACTCGATGAAAACTCAGAAATGGCAGAAATCCGTTATGGGAATGCTCGGGATGCGAAAGAACACGTTCCGTCCTAACTAGGACGACATTTCACGACAAAACCTTGAAATCGGTACAATTCTCGCATTCTTTTTCATATTGGGGAGGACACTATTAGGTATTGGCGGAGTTTGATTCGGTGCGTCTATTTCAAGTCTGGAACGAAAGGGCAGGAGTTTTGTTACCATAGTCCGGCATCGGAACAAAGGAACACTCATATTCAGGGTTGTGGGAGATGAGGTCAATCCGACTTTTCTTGGGATAAACAGACGTCAACTTTTTCAAATGGGGTTGAGGTCAACTTCTTAAAGAACCCTGCTCATCTTAATCGACGAATGAAAGGCATACAGCTGCCTTTCTCAACTTGGATTTCATGGACCCAGAAACCGGGGCATGTACGAATCACGTCGAAAGTATGTGGGTCAGCTTTTTTAATATCATTCAAAAGTTCGAAGACCAACATACAAAACCAGTCTCCTCTCATGGTTGAGAAATGAATCCATTTTTTTCTCTCGAAATGGTGGATGACATGATTGAATAATCTTTTCGAAATCTTTGATCAAGCTGCGACGAGAGCGGTGAATTGCTTTTTTTGAATGTTGGTCTTCGGACATTTTGATAAGTGGCCAAAACGAGGTATTTGAAGGATTTCTCGACTTCCCCAAGTAGGAAATTGCTCCAATATCATCGTCGTCTCGCTCAGGTAAAGGGATTAGGTCATGCATAGCATATCGACATAGGATCTACAGACGATTCTCGAAGAAATCTCCAAATCCCCATCGAATTCCATTTGCTCCTTAGCGGGACAATCTGCGCTCTGCTAAAGTTATAAATGTGAACTTTAATGTGGCTCAACACCATACTCTTCTTGCACTGAAACCAAATACTGTCGATGTTTCCTCGTCGAATAGTGATGATGCTGTTCGTGGCAGGGAGATATTCTGCCTTTATCGGCATTTATTAGCAAATGAAGGTCGGCATGTCTTCTGATACTGCAGGATTCTGTCCAATTCAGTAGTATCGTTGATGTCACCATCGCTTTAGAATCAGAGACAAGACGTCCGACACGTCGACCATGAAGAAAAATGAGTGAAAAATCAAACAGCCCGGACCAATGGACTTCCCAATTGGGTTGACTCTTCAAAACATCCCAAAACTGTGTGTACGAATTGGGTGAGAATTTTTGATATCATAAAAAAGTTCGAATACCCTTCTTCGAATCTCGTCTCATCACACAGCTGAGACTTACATTGTCCATTCTCAAAGACTCGTTGGAGACACCATTCGATGTCATTCTCGTGAAATTAGACGAAACAGTGACAAGACGGATTTGTCTTGTTTTCTGATTCGGATTCTCGAAATTGTTTATGATCTCATAAATTCTCACCCAATTGAGAAGAACTCAGAAAAAATACACCATCAAATTGTCCAGTTATTTCCTATTCAGATTTTCACAGTTCGCCCTTTCTCTATACAGTGCACACGAAATGCGCAAAGTGTGCTTAAATCCACAAAGTTGGAGAATCGTCTGGCTTCATCAAATATTGAACAGGTCGTTTTGTGAATTCTATGGTTCCATTTCCTTTCAGAATGCACTTGAAGTTTAAGTTTTCATGAAAGATTTGTTTCCTAAAATTAAAATGGATCTTGAAATGGTGGTCTTGAAGAAAACGCGAGAAACCCATTTTAAAAAAAGTGATTCTTGACTGGGAACTAATTGTCAGATTCGTCATCGTCCCTCACCATACGCAGCTTAATCCTCCTTTGGTCCGGTGGAGACCCAAACTGTAGTGGGAGAGTGGTTTGCTTGAGTCTAGGTGCATTTCTTTGAAGATGAGATCCTGAGTTCGACTCCGGGCGGGTTGATTGGTGTCTTTATTGAGGGCGGATCATGTGGTCTTGTGCTGGGACTGGAGGTTGTTCGGGAGGAGGTTGAAAAGATATTTGTTCAGCTCGATACGTTGCGGCGGGGTCGTTTTCGTTCACGTTTTCGTCTCCTGGGTATGTTGGACATTCCGATCCCTCCTCCCCGAATTTACAATGCCACTGCTGTAACAACGTAGAATCTGAATTTGTAAAGAATCCACAATCCCGAAACGACGAGGTGATCGTTTCGGGATCCTCGGACGTGTGGAGGGCTTTTTTGAGGGCCTGGCACAAAGTTGATCGATAAGATGAGGCTGTTGTTGCATCGCCTCTTGAGAAGCTGTCATTAAGGGTTTTCTTAAAGGTTGAGAAGATATACCGATCACATGGTTGCAACAACGATGTTGTGTGGGACGGAAGCCGGATCAAGACAATACCGTTTTTTTCAGCAGCAACTTTAACTTCGTTGTCGGTTCGTGAGCTGTGTCCATCTATTAATAGCATCAAATTTTCTTGTTGTTTTGTCGATCTGCGTCTAGAGTTCATTTCTGGAAAAATGTGATCGACCAGAATTTTTCGAAAGATATCCGTCGACATCCAGCCATTTGTACGAAGTGTACACAATGCATGGAGAGAGAATCTGATAGGCGTTGGGAGGTTTCGTCCAAATTGAATAATTTGTCTGGAGAGATTTTGTACTGCTCCATTCTGGTTTTAATGAATTTGATCCACACGATAATGTTGATTGGTATCAAGGCCTCAATCCTGGACGGTTCCATCTGGATTGGACGAGAGGTGGATAGACGGGGGGATCGGATCGCTGAATAGGTCTACCTTGCCGATGTGCCCTGATAGCTCGCCACAATACGTCGTACTGGATCGACGTCACCCGTGATATGATTGCGACAGAGGCCCCTGTATTCTCGTGCAATTTGATGGCCTTATCCATCATCGTCTTTTCTGCTCGATACTCCGCGGTTGCCAGGAGTTTGTGAAGCTCGGGCTCGCTCCACTCCGCCGGACGGTGAGGGAATAACATTTATGATGGGAGGATCTAAACGAGAATATGACAACCTGCCCAACTGAATCAGTTTTGTGGTCTTTTGAACGGATCACATGTTCAAACACCAATCAACATATTTTATCTCTCAGTTTTCTTAGAAAAGAACTTCTAGAACATCCGTGCACATTGAAATGGATTCCTCGTATGTAATTCCCTTCTCTTTTAGCTTTGATCACCCAGCATGGTTGAGAGTATACGGTCCATACTTGTCAGTATTCACCTCCGCTCTCGCCATCAATTCCTTCATATCCCTCGCGATCTCCCCTGCATCCTGAACTCTGCCCTCCAATCTAAACAGTTGTCCCGTCCGATCCTGTCCTCTTCCTCGATCTTGTTCCAATACCCAGTCCACAGCCCGGATCATCTCAATGATTCGAACTCCACAACATCTGTCAACAGAGTTTACCCATCGAGCCATTTTTCTCTTTTTCTCCAGATAGCAATTGTATTCCCTGTAACCAATCAAGACAGCATTCCCTGTTCAACACGCACAAGTGATGAGTATTCAATTTACCTCTACGATTACAATTTTGGGTTCAACTGGGACATGAGTCGTGTCATTCGGAGACGAATTTTCCCATTCTTCGCCTTCGTCAACGACTACAATTTTGGGTTCAACTGGGAGTAGAGGGGTGGAGATGATCATCCTGCATTTTGATTGGATAGTTTCGAAGGAAGCGCAAACAAAAGGAATGGCTGAGATCGGGATAGCGTGTAAATCTCTTAGTCGCTTGACGTTGAGTGAATCCCTGCCCTCTTATGTAAGTGAAAAGGCAGCCAAAAGAAGAGAAGTCATTTCCATCCGTCGGAAAAGGTGAATGAAATTTGTTCCGAGACAAAACGCACACTGTTTCCAATGTCTTCGGAGAGTTGTGATTCCTGAACAGAACGGTCAAAATAGAAGCTTGAGTTGACGACGGATGTTAAAGGTTTCGTTGCTATTTGGACCGACCTTGACTGATTGTCCAGATTGATCAATGAAATCGAGGATAGTGTCGACCCAGGACCACCGATGCTCCAAACAGTCTGGAATTTTTGTCGAGAAAGCTGCAGCATGGCTCCGCCATTCAACAGTCGCGGCTTTGAGGGTGATGTCATCTGTTTCTAAATCGGTCAGAATAAAACAAACTGTCGTCGAATACTCCTCAGCAATTGATATTTTTGGATAGAGCTGATAGAAGACAACAGAATTGTCCGATCTGATGTTGACAAGAAGGACAAACAGACAATGTCTCCCTTGAATTGTTCCCGCGTCCATTGCAACAGAAACTTGTCCGTTTCTCATTTTTTATAGAGATGAGTTTAGAATTTTGAGTGAGAGTGAGTAACGTTCGGCTGTCAGGATTTTCCTGTCCATAGCGCATAATCTCATAAGTGAAAGAGAAGAATGTGTCGTCGCACATTCGAGAATCTGAGGCATCCAGATGAATCTGCACAGTAGAAAATGTTTGAAAGAGAGAATTTAGAGGAAGAGGTGTCGTCTCCCTCATTTAATGGAGAGTTTGGGTCTTGTTTCTTCGAATAGTGTAGTTGCATTTGTGTGATGTTGCGTCCTGAACAGAGGCTTGGGAGAAAAAATTACACTGAAGTCCATTTTGTTTTTCAAAGTATTCTCGATAAAAATGGCGACTTCGGCGAACACCGGTTTTGTCACATGCTGGCCAAATTGTGAATTGTCGGTTTTCAAGAAGGACAACCTGGACATTTGTTCGAAACGTGTCATTTTTCCGACGAGGGTCAATCTCGAAATTCTGAGCAGGTTCCGAGAAACAAAATGAAAAGAAGAAGGCCTAAATATTCTATTGACGAGGTTAGTCTATTTTCCTTTCGATTGTATTCATTGTCAGTTTGATCCTTTTCCTGATCGATTGGATCTGACATTCTGTCGGAGAGAGTTCTTCTCTGATATTCCAAATCATCTTGTTGGCTTGGGTCGGCATGTCCTCCCCTGAAAACCCATGTCCTATAGCATTGTCCTATCGAAATTGGCGCTTAATTAGGCTCCATGAGAGTTCTGTTGAAAATCCCTAAAGATGATGTGATATGAAGGAATTTACTTTTTGTGAAACGCAGAGTGTGTTTTTACGTTCTTTTTGGGTGAATCAGATGTGAAAAGAGGGAATCAGGTTTGACCAAGATAAATAAAACTTTGATGGTCAGATCAAGTTGATGATCAATTAGAACACTCGAAACAGACCACCTCCCTCACACAATTGGAAAACCACAAGACAGTAGCGTCGTTTGAAAGGATGAACAATCAGATTAACACCGGATCAAGGGATGGGAACAACCGACTCAGATTGCCCATCCCTACTTCCGTTGAACTCATCCATTCGTCGAGTGGGCACTCATTCTTTGTTAATCAGTCAGACATTGAAGGCGAACGTGTTTTCTTTGTCGATAGCGTTAAGCATGGGGAAGCGGCCTCCACATGAGAGATCCTGGATTGTCTCGTCAATATGGTGCCTCCAATCGCAATATATTTACTGGTTGCTCATGGAGATCCCTGTGATGAGCATGTACACATCCATGTTGAGAGAGTAGAGGTAGGGGAGTGAGTCGTCAGTCTGACGTCAGATCTGATGGTAGATGGAAAGAATGAGAGAGAATACAGTAAAATACGAAAGAAGAGACGACAGAAAAAAAGCGAAAAATAAGAGAAGGATATCGTTGTGAGTGATGAAAGACGAAAGAAGTTCTGGCAAACTGATTCACCTCCCAACACACATGTCCCCACTGTATTCATGTTTCTGGCATCTCCCTTCCAACTACTATTGAACCAGGGCAGTGAGATCGAAAACAACTCGTTGTACAAAAGGTTAGTGATGATCAGCAACGGTCCCATCAAAACGAGCAGGATGAAACCAAAACGGATGGATCGAAGGAGCTGCGAGAGAAGAGGAAGTGATGAGTGTGAATGGACAGAAGAAGAGATAAAAACTACAAGAATCATGGAAGTTAGAATGTTGTTCAGAATGATCCAAGAAAAAAAGAAAAGGATCTCTCGAAAAGAAACGAACAAAGAGCATACAACGTTCTCTCACATACACCCTTCACCTGTCCTCCCCAACACACAGCACAGAACTCCAATAAACAGCACGATCGCTCCGCGCACAACGTCTCCGAACAGAATCGCAGACAAAACGAGAAAAGTCACTATAACGGAAATATCAAGGCTTGTTGCTTGAAAAGCGCATTCCAAACGATTTGAAGAGTGTATGAGGCGTATTCTTGAAGGGAATTGTCTGGATCAAAGGCGGTGGCGTCAATAGCTCGACAGGAAGGGAATGTATCCTTGTTTTCCAAAATGCATGGTTGTTTTGATGGCTTGTCCATCCGAAGTGGCGTTTTGAAGGGAGCAGCGGCGTCTGAAGCGTTCGTCACTGTCTGTGTTAGATTATCCTCAATGACCAAAAGTATTCGTTCGCTCCTTCGTTCATTTTCTCTAAGATACGTTGGAAGAAGGATTGATGATAAAATTGTCGAGGGTGGAGTTTAAGTGGAAGGAGGATGTGAGGATCTTTGCGAATGCTGGATGGAGTGGGGAGAGAGATGTAAGAATGGGTTCGATGTGATGGTGGGAGTGGAAGAACACCCTACTGAGAGAGTGAGAAGAATCCACAATGAAGATGAGACAAGGAAGGAGAAATGATTTGATGATGAGAATTTGGAAAAGATATGGCTTGTCATAATAAACAGTATCAAACTGAGTTCTTCCTTTGCGGAGCTAATCGATGCGACAATAAGACACTTCCACAGAGAATGATCGTCAGAAGATGAGAGAAAATGTCCATCATTCCAATCGACACCATGAGAGTGACAATCTAAAAGAAAGAGACATTGATGCAGATGAAGAGAGGATGAGGATATTCTGAACAGAAGAACATCTTGAATTAGGAAGGAAGACAAACTACAGACCTGTATTGTGGCGATCTCCTCCAAAATGAGAGACGAGCAAATGCAAAAGAATATGTCGAAGACCTTCAAATCCGAAGTCCTTATCCCTCTTTTTTACGGACTTGATGGTGAATACGACATGTCCTTGAGAGATGACAGGACTGATTGGCTCATTTGTTGATGGTTTCACATCAATACAAGATAGAACACGATTCACATCCACAATCCTGTTCAGATCCTCTTGAGGAAGGTTTTGAAGGAATGCGGGTCTTCTTTTCAATTCATTTTCCCATTCATTTTGAAGAGTTCATATTTCAGGACGAACATGAGTGCTATCCGAAGACAAAGAAGTTAATTGGGTTAATATGAGTACTGCAATAAGAAGAATGCATACTGGTAGACAGTTGTGTGGATAAATCACACGATCCTCAGTCGTTCAAACAAGCTGGGGGAAGATGATGTCTATTCTTTTTGAATTGACATAAGAATGGAAAAAAAGAGAATAAAAAATACAATGTGAGAGTCAACATAATTCATTATCTGCTAACATGTCATTGTTATTCGATAATCCAGAGGACAACTCGATCACAAGATCAACTGTCAAAAACAGAAGAGAGAGTTAAAAATGAAGTTAATTTCGAGAAAAGAACATACAAGGTTCATCTCCGATTCAGTCTCCGTTGACAAAGGTTCCATTTAGCAGAATTGAAGGGAAAAAAAGAAAAATGATGGTTTGAGAGGACAGATCGGGCCACCATAGGACACGATAGGACAGGACAGGACAATTGTCCTCCCTCGATTTTATTGTGAAATTGAGACGCAAGTATTGTGAAGACCTCAAATACCTTCCATGTCCTATGGTTTGAGCCCGATTTCAGATTGTCCTATGATTGTCCTATGGTGGGCTGATCGACCCCTTTTGGACAACTTTCGCGATTTTCATCAAAAGAGTGTGAAAAAACACTATTGAACTGATTCGAAATCAGAAAAAGTTCATAATTCTCTCCACTTTATCCTCATTTTTCATTTCATGTTTTCACTCTCAGACGAAGCAAGAGTCTGGTTCAATTCTTGCCATCGTCACTTTTATCCAAATTGTCCTCCTCTTTTTGGTTGTCCTACAGGACAGGACAGGCAGGACATGCGGACCCAAGCCAATCATCTTGTGGAGAGAGAATAAGTATCAAACCTTCCTGGTTACTTTTGGTGATTCTGGTTTTTGTGGTGCTGTTGTGCATGTTGTTCGATCTAGTGCACTTTGGGTCCATCATTTCAAAAATTCAGCACAGATTCTGGTGGATGATCCATTCAGAAGAGAGCACACAAAAACAATATCCAACCATTTGAGTCTTTTCTCCATTCTTTTATACCTGATGGAACGGTGAGGAGATGAAGTAAACCTTCACAATTACGGTACGGACACGATTATTCATCAGAAAGGACTGCAACTGCACAGCTAGAGTCAAATTTAAGAATAATCATACTCCAAGATTGTGTCTCTTAAACAGGAAATGAGAGGTTCTGGAATTCGATCACTTCTCTTTGTTTTTTTCTCAACTGTGATTACGTGAAAGTGGTTTCCAATAATTTCAGTAAGTGTGCAAGTTGTGCTGACAAACTTTTTGACCCAGCATACATTGTTCAGGGTGTGCTTGCACATTGCCTCAGGGTAAGCTCTGTCCGATGTCCGAGGAGAACGAAGTGTTGTCCGTCCGTTGCACATCCCTTGACTCGTAATTCATTATAGAAAGGTTTCAATGAAATGAATTAAGATCGTCACTTTGATGAAAACAGTGAGACCTGGAACCAATCATCAAACAGACAGATGAATGAGGGGGGATCATTTGAGAGGCAGAACAATCAACGTAATTTCTTTTAAAACTAGTTATTGATAATTAAAACAATCGAGTCGACAATTGTCGCAAAAAATGGACACAAGCTTGACTATTTTTCATTTATAAAATATGGGTCTGATCTTTCTCCAGAATTCCCTCGTTGGAGATGGACTCTCAATTCAATCTCGCTCCCCACTCGACCACTCGAATTTCTCTTCTCTTGAAACACCCAAGTGACCTCACTCTTCTATCTGGACCGACATGATTCCGCTCTCAAAAACCGTTTCCCCATTTCATTCAGCGAGAGTTGCTCTGCTCCTGATCCTTCTCCAGCTCGTCTTCGTGGATTATCTCTTCAGATTCCATTGCATTGCATTCATCAACTAGTTTTCTCTGACACAACACACCATCCTCCAAACACCAACCTCGAAATCTGGACTACCATCGAACCGTAAAGCATGAAACTTGTGTGTGGATGGAGGTGTACATGAAATCAAATCCTCGAACAATCCAATTCTTTTTGAATGGAGAAAGTGGCCGCTGTTTCGTCACTGGTCTTCCACCATCTGTCAGAATCGGAGTATGATCCTCATTCTATTCTTATCTCTTCAGTTCACCGTTTGTGGTCTTGAAACATCTATCAGAATTGACATAATCACACGACAAACGCAGCCAACCCCAATCGCCCCCGAAATGGAAGAAATCAAGTGGTAACCACTCCCGAACGTAGATGTTCATCTGACTGCTCTTCCTGTTCTTCAACAGAACCGCGATCCGTTGTCGATGGCTGTCCCAGCACTCCAACATTCTCCAACTTCATCGTCCACGCTGTACAATCCTGACGCTCTCCATCGTTCCCCACACTCTCTCTGCTCTCCCTTTTCAGGGTGATGTACAAATGATCTCTTCACTTGAAACCGCATTTGTAAATGGGATGACAAGAATGACGAAATTGGACTTCGAACCGAACAGGGACATCGCTCTGATCAGCTCATCCATCAGCACAGCATCATTTCGGGTTATCGGTGACAGACACTGCGTTTTCATGAAGCACATTATTCAGCTCTCGCGACAAAATGAGCGATCGACATCACATCGCTCCAAGTCCCTCCGCATCGCCGATCGGAGATGATTGTGTGCTGGCCCATCACCAAGACAGTATTCACTGCACTTTATTCGTTGAAATTGTTCCACATTTCCGCGATGAAGCCAAGACAGACGGCGGTAAGGTCGTCGATGCTTGAAGTCGGTGAAATTATGCATGCCTCATCCAGACGAAGTGGAGCATGCAGAAATGGATGACAAAGTTGGGAAGGACAAAATCAGCCCTCGCAAATGCGGGAAAGCAAACATGGACGATCGGCACAAACAGATCCTGGACAATCCAGACAACAACATTTACCGAGCCATCTCGACCATTTTTGTGTTTGCAGGACAGCTGAGGTTCCGAAGCGTGAATCAATCCCGTCCGTGTCACAACCTCCGAGCGACTCTGCATCACTTCCGAACCTCACTCCCTTCCTCTCCCTCTGCTTTCCAACCAACGAACAGAGATTCCCAGACTTTCATTTCGATTATTTATTTGTTTTAGCGACTCTTTCAGTCCTCTCATTTCTTGTTCATCACGTCTCATTCTGAGTTGCTCAAGTTCGATCCAAAAGAGATCACTATTTCGATTGAGTCAGGTTGGTGGTTGAAAGAGATTCCAGATAAATTGTAACAAGACAGTCTCTTTGATGAATGATTGTTTATTCGGAACGGCCCCATCCATTTCGATCGAACCCTTGAGCAAACTTTGAATAGCTCAGGATGAGTTCCGAGCCCCCAATATTCTCGAACTCATCCAAGAACGACTGTCTGTCTTTCATTTTCACCCATCATCTTCTTCTGATCCCCTTCTCACTTGTGATAGATACGTTCCTTCGCAAAATCGGACAAGGGGCATATGGACGAGTTTATCTGGCAATCCAAAAACGAACGAACCGGACGTTTGTGGTGAAGACGATGGAATGCATGTGCGATGAAGAAGCGGAAGATGCGTCGAAAGAGATCGGACTACTGTCCAGCTTGCACAGTCCGTTGATTGTGGGATTTGAGGAGAGTTTCGTGCACAAGGAGAGCGTGTTTATTGTGATGGAGTATTGCGACTCAGGAGATGCAGGCCAGCTGATTCGGAGATACCGAAAGGAAAACAAACTCATCCCAGAATCTGTATATTCCAGTTCTCATCACTCTTTTCAGAAAATTCTGGACATATTCACACATATAACGTTTGCATTAAGAGAACTACACAAACAGAAAGTTCTTCATCGTGATATCAAATCGGAAAATGTCTACCTCACAACTCCCGGTGTGGCGAAACTCGGTGTGAATCGCTCTTTCTTTGACTATGCGTTGTATCGATAGGTGACTTTGGGGTGTCGCGGAATCTCAGACATACTTTCGAAATGGCAAGCACGATGACAGGAACACCGTTTTACATGAGTCCCGAACTTCTGACTGGACAATTGTATCTACCCTTCCTTCTTCCTTCATATTGTATGTTTCTGCAGATATAATTCGAAAAGTGACATCTGGTCGTTGGGAGTTCTCTTCTATGAGCTGGCCACACTTCATGTCCCTTTCAACGCGACAAACATCCCACAATTGCTGCAGAGGATAGAAGACGGTGAGGTGGATGCTCTACCTGCACAATACAGTGCTGATATGAGCGAATTAGTGATTAATATCCTCGATACAGTTTGATCTCATTCACTCATCATCCGATTAGGATTCTAATGCCAGACCAAGTGCGAATGACCTTCTCCATTATCCGATTATTGTGAAACGGATGAAGGATTTCGTTAAGTTTTGGCGTGGACCTGGATTATCAGAGGAGGAACAACAGTTTTTCTTTTCATCTTTTTTCTCACTTTAATCTCAGACAATCGAATACTCCGTCCTTCCGTGCTGTTCTATCGGAGTATGATACCTTTTTACAATCGCTGCAACCTGTTCAGCCTCTCCCTCCCCCTTCAAAATCCCGTGTGTTTCTCAACTCCATCTCACATCTCCTTCCTGCTCTTTAGGTCTCTCCACTCGCTTCCAAAAGGTGACGATCGATCCCACCCTCCCTATCTCATCGCTTCTCTCTCAACTTCGTTCACCGTCATTATTATCTTCATTCACCGACACCAACCCATCTCTCTCGACTTCTTCCGTCACAAAACAATTCCAACCATCTGCAGCGTCGCTCTCCATTTACCAAGAGTGTCTTTCTCGGATCTTCGAACATTTTGCTGATCAAGCAGACCTGAGTCAGTATTTCTTGGATCAACATTTCTTGACATCACTAAACGGGATCCTTGACCTCTGTATCTCAATTCTGCACAATACATTGGGTCTTGCAGTTAATGGAACAGTCACTGATGGCAGACAACTGACACAGGTCTTCGGGGTGATCAAAATGATCTCGACTATTTTGGCGTCGATGAACCAGGTCGATCCCCATCACCACATTGTGATTCCCGACCATGAAGTGTTCAGTACGTTTATTGCGATGCTTGGCACGCTCTGTCACGCGTTTGTTTCTCTTGTGGAAGGAAGATTCAACGATTCTGTGACAAAACCACAGTGCTTTCTCCCAAACTCGGAAACAGACGAAAACCCAACGTTGTTCTCCGCCACATTCTCGATATTGTCAACACTGCTGGTTCTGCTCAAATCGTCATCAGAACTCATTTCACAGGAGCAGTTCGCGCACATCTTGTCATCGATTCTGGTTCTTCTGCCGTGCCCACTTCTTCTGACGACATATCAAGCAGATGCTCTTGTTGTGATCATGTGCATTCAAGAAATCGCACGACGAGGCACAAAAGTCGTTGGAACGCAAACCCGCAATCAGTTCGATTTGGAGTTCGAATCAGCCAAGGCAATCGAGAATATCGCAGCATTCATCACCCTCAACCGCTCACAGCTGCTGAACGAGCATTGTTCACTCGCCATAGCGATGATCTCGAAGTATAAACCGCTGAGCCCGTCGCTCGGATCCGTCGTCCGCGTTTTGGGCGAAATGCTGGTGTCGGGTGATCCCGAGCCGACATTGGACGCGTGCTATGCCCTTCTTGCGTTAAGTGAGCATCCTGGCAATCATTCGATGCTTTTCTCGTCGAACGTGGTTCCGGTTCTGATCGTCCTGCTGAAATGCGATTTTGCGGAAATTGCGTCGACAGCAGCGTTCATCCTGCTTGATGTTGCCCGTTCAAGCGAGAAAGGGGTTAAACGTGGGGGATTGGGCGCTACAGCCACACCGTCCAATCGCACGCGTCTGTTGGAGTGTGGGGTGCTGGAAACGGTTGTCCCGCTGATTGTGGGCCTGCGGGAATTATTTGAAGATGAGTATGAACTATTTGGAGATTATTTCTCATTTATTCGTTTTGTTCACTTTGTCATCAACATTATTTACTTTTTTCGCGTCGATTCTCTCATTTTCCTTCCCTCCATCCAGCTCTCCCAGCAAGCCCCCCTCCCCACACTCTGTCACCTCACCCCGCCTCTCCACCCCCTCCCGCCCATCCTCTTTCGTGTTTGTGTCGCATGAACACGCACAAATCAAAGAACACGAAAGATGGGATCGCGAAAATGCAGAATGGAACGTAGTTCCATCTTCACACAACACAACATTCTCATCTCCCAACGTCCCTCCATCTTCCCACTCAACAGACTCCCAAATAGGAGACACGAATCCCAGCTCAAATACGACACCGACAGCTCGCTCACCGAAACATGAACACAACTCGTTCACGACCCCTCTCTCCCCAACCAACACACGCTCCCCTCACTCCAACCTCGCCTCGTCACTCCCAAACCCTTCTCTCCTCCAGAGCTCGCTCTCTGCCTCTCCACTCCAATCGTCCATCTCATCATCTCCACTCCAATCTTCTTTCTCGTCATCTCCATCGACATGCTCGTCGGAAGTGTCGTTGGCTGTTCGAAGCGAGATCGCGGAACCACTGTTCTGGATTTTGAACCATCTTGTGAGCGATGGGGATGAGGGAGTGATTGAGAGGGTGTTGGAGTTGGGAGTGCTCTCGTCGTTATTGTTCTTCCCCACTCACTCGCTGAACTCAAAGTTGATGAAGAAGGCTGCGTTTGTTACGTCGGCGTCGTCACTTGAGAAGGTTTGTGTCACTCCCTTCATCGTCTTCTTCCCTTTCACACCATTCTTCACTCCTCCTTCATCCTCTCTCTCCTCTCTTCCTCGCATCTCATCCTACCTCCCCTCTCTTTCTTCCTTCACATCCTCTCTCTCCCTTCTTCCCCCTCCCCTCCCCTCATCCACCCTCCCTCATCTCCCTCTCCTCCTCTCCTCTTCAGGTCCCCTTCCTGTCGCTGATGGTGCTGAGTGAGATTGTCCAAGGCTCCCACTCGCAAGTGCGTCGAGTGGTGGACGGAGGCCTCCTGCGCTGTGTCGCCAAAGTGCTCGAGATTGTCGGAGGTAGGAAAAGCCTGCACGGTCTGTCTCTCTCTCCCTTCGAGTCCACATGGCTCACTTCTCTTCTGTTGTTGTGTTTACTCTCATCGTCACTTCTTTGTTTTCCACAACCTCAATCACATCCATCCTCTTTTTCTTCTTCTGTTCTCTCTTCATCTCTCTTCATCATTCATCCTTCTCTCCTCCCTCCCTCCATCCCTTCCCTCCCCCTCTCAGTCTACTCCTGCCGCATCCTCCTCCGAATCGCCCAAAGCGGCTCCCGCGTCTCTTCCCCCTCTCCCCTCTTCCTCCTCCCCTCCTCCTTCATCTCCCGCGAGCCTGTCCGCTTCTCCGCACACTCTGACCCTCCCAAAACTGACATCTCCCCTCGACCATCTCACCCAAACTCTTTCTTCTCTGCTTTCACTCCCGAACTGCTTCTCTCTGCGCTGGCAATGTTCTCGTCTTCATCGTCATCGCATCTGGCGCAGACGATCGCACTGTTTTTCATCTTCTTGTTCGCTGGAAGGGTGTTCCCATCGTCTCTGCTGGGATTGGTGCAGACAGTTCTCGGAGGCGAGAAAGAGGGAAGAGAGCGAAAGAGAGACAAGAGGAAGGGAGACAAGAAGGACACCGAAGAAAAAAACAAGAAAACCGGAGAAGAAACAACAAAACGTGAAAAAGACGTTCTCTCCGCGCTTCAGACACTCTGGCTGCATCCATCCGACGTCAATCGCCTCAACGACGACGCTTTCGACCAAATCAAACGCGATCCGATCAGTTTAAGCGCCGTTCTGAGCGAACTAGCAGACGAAGAGCGTGGAAGGAGACTCGAACCAGCACTGTCTCAATTCCCGTCCATCCCGTCCGCTGCCCAATACCTAAGTTCGCCGAGAGATGTCATGGAAATGTCGACACAGCGTCCGTTTTGGTCTCATCCTTCGTCGAATGGCGTGCTTCTGTTGGGAGAGTCGGCAGTGTCGCTCTCGTCCACTCCAACCACGCTCGTCCTCATACCGACGTTCATGACGGGTCTGTGGCGGTTTGTGTGTGTTGTGGGGAGTGAGGAGAAGAGGGAGGATGAGAGAGTTGGTGTGTGTGATGTGGAGGGAGGGAAGGGGAGGACTGGAAGTGTTGTTCAGCCTTCTTCACTTTCTCCTCTTTCGCCAACCAATCAACTCCACTCACCTCTCACCTCAAACGCTCCCACATCCTCTCCTTTCTCTTCCCCTCCACACACACCAACATTCGCCTCCTCCCCTCCCAACCCCCTCTCCATCCACCAACAACTCCACTCAGCTGTGACAAGCTCAGCTCTCCCTCCATCCCAACCAGGTGCAGACAGGAAGAACGAGAATCCGCTCGTGAAGAGACGGGCAGAGGGACAGAAGAGCCGAACACAGTCGCTACATTCGGTTTCGAGTGTGAGGCATTCGTCAAGGTTCAAGGTGGGAAAGAAGGAGGAAGGCGGAAGGTGTGGAAAGAGGCTGATTTTTGAGATTCTTCACTCCAATCTCGATCTCCATTTTCGTTTTATTTCGTCTTTTCTCATCTTTCCATCTGACTTTCCTCTCATCTTCTCTTATCTCATCTCCCCTCTCCCTCACCTTCTCTCCTCTAATCTTCATTCATCCTCTCTCATCTCCCTCCCCTCCCCAGCCCTCCCTCGCTCGGTCTGCTCTCCACCACCTCTCTCTTCCCATCCCACTTCGTGTCAGTCGTCGGATGTGTCGCTGCCTCTGTCGGCATGCAGTCGTCTGGCGAGGTTCTCGTCGGCGGGAGTGTCGGAGGAAGAGTGAGCGGATGGAAGGAAGGACAGGAGCTGGGAATCCAGCTCGACATGACACGGTTTGTGGAGGATTGTGTTCTCCTCTCTCTGCTCACTCCTCTCTTCCTTCCTCTCTTCTTACCTCTTCTCCTTCCATTTTTTTTGCGAATCTCTCTCTTCTCTCTCATCACCTTTCACACCTCTCAACTTCCTGATTCTCTTTCAGCCGAACTGCCGTCTTCTTCGTCGACAACACACCCCTCCCCTTCGTCTTCACGCGCCTCCCACCCAACCTCGCCATTGCGGTCACTCTGACTCAGCCAGGCTCGTCTGTTCGCTTCGTCTCGCTGAACGAGATCACGAAAGATCAACTAATTCCCCAACCTCCCCAATCTCTGACGATCAATTCCCGACTCTAATGTTTTTTTGACTTGGTGAATACCTTTCGATGGTTTCACCGCTTTTGGTGTTCGGAATATGACCAGTTTTGATTTTTCCCATTTTTTGTGATGATCATCATGTTTACCCGTTTCTTCATTTCAAACATACTTCTGTAAAGAATATGATTAAGATTGTACTCTATTAAATCCATATTTCGAGATGAAAATGTTGAAAAAGGAAGAATTAAAGAATAATCGACAAAAACAATGGGTGAAAAGAATTGACGAAAATTGATATATTGTGAACAGAAACGAACGAAAATGGAACTACAATATCGGCTCTGTGCCGTTCCAATCAAATCCACACTTCGGGAAGGCTGTAGAGAGGACTTGTTCGAGCGGCGGAGTCAGATCGCGAGCGTGGTGAGAATTCTTCGTTGTCGAAGATGAAAGGAGAGAGGGGGCTGGAGAGACGAGAGAGGATCGAGAAAAAGAAGAGAAGGACGAGAATTGTACGATATGGAAGAAATAAGAACATGTTGATGGTGGTGGAACGAAGATGTGAAAGACAACAACAATTTGGAGAATAATCAAGCCAAAAACGCATACACATCGTCAATTTGATCTCTTCATCCTGTTTTCCGAACTGATCGTAGAAGAACACGTTCAGTTCCCAGCTTTCGTCCAGGTCGATTTGGATTTGACTGTTGCCAGCATTTTTCTGACTATATCCCTGCTCAAACAAAGCATCTATCAATGTCTGAGATGTGGCATCAATCCAGATGGTTGAATAATGGCTTTCGTAAAGAACCACCCATATTCCAGCAGTAGGGTATTTTAGGTTGATCCCCACTTCCATTTGCGAATAATAGTCAAAAATCGACAAAAACCCAATATCCGAGCGAGAGCTGATTCCTTGAAGAGTGAGACTGTCTGAAGTCTTGTCAGAGGCTTCAAATTGACGCTCGCCATCGAAGCAGTGGGCATGGGCCTTCCCAGTGATCAGAAGATTCACAAGTTCGTGAGTCGCATAGTCACGTTCGTCAATCATTCCCATTTCGCTTTCAAGGCCCATTTCAGATTTTGTGGTGTCGGTTCCGTGGGTGAGGAGGAGAGAGAGGAGAAAGGAGACGATTCCAAGGGTGGAGGAGAATATAGAGACCATGGAAGAGATGGTATCGACAACAAGAGATTTTGAGTCAAGATCCACTCTCTGGAAAGAGGAGGAAGGGTAAGAGAATTGTGATCTTGTTGTTGCGTTCTTCACTGCTTCTGAAGACGGTTTGGCAAGACAAACACTCTCGTTGGGTGATGCTATCCACAAAATATCCGCAAGGGCGTGTACAAGCAAATACTGCTGTTGCTGCGAGTAGATGTTGTGGTCGATTTCATCCACCGAACCACTTCTTGCTTGGTGCGCCTTCATCTGCTTAATAATCATTGCCTGCACTGACGCCAAGACTCCGCAAGGGCCTCCTTCCAATTGGACGAGGCCAAACGAGTTCATCGCGTTGTCCGGTCGAAATACAAATCCCTGCATCCAAGCGAGTGGAAATGTCCGATTTGATGTGCCGAAGAGGAGGCGATGCGCAGAGGAGAGATCAGAGGCGGAGACGGGACCGAACTCAACTTGGTTGGGAGGGAGTTGTTGGTGAATGGGTTTGTGTTCGTTCGCGTGTTGAACGTGATCAAGTTCAGAATCATCAAAATCAACAATCTCAAATGGAGCATTGTCAGCATTTGCTTCGATGGTTGTTTGTTCAGCGGGGATATTAAGAACGGTTGGTGGAGTTGTGGACGATGTCGACTGAGCCGTCGGTGAACCGGTCCCAGAAGACGAAGTTGGGGTAATATGCTCATTTGAGGGTGTGCGAGTTTGTGGGGGTGACAAAGCGGTTGTTGGAGAGGCGGACTGACGTGTTGCGATGGATTCTTGTTGGGAAGGGGTGTGTATGTCCGCGTGTGTGACTTTGTTCACGGAAGTTGCTTCGTCTTGAACTATTCGATTCGGCGAAGAGATTTGTGAGCCTTGCATGGCCTTCCTCTTCATTGGTGGAGACCCTTTGATTGGAACACCACAGATTTGCAACGACTTTGGTTTTGCGTGTGTATGACTTCTCTTCGGGTGAGATTTTGCACGGGGAGGGAGTGGTTGTCCATTGGCAGTGGTGGGAGAGGAGTTCAGATGATATGCCACGGGACGTGTTCGTTGGGATAGTTGAGGAGATGGGACAACTCCATGATTGCTCTTCACACGGTTTGCACTTGAAAAGGATGAAGAGATACTCGTCACGGGTTGTCGAGCAGGGTGATTGACTGAAGAATCGAGACAGAGGAGTGAGATGAGAAGTGAATCGATCCGAAAGCAAGAATCAAAGAATTTGAGTGAAGAAAACAGACTTTCAACTGAAGACGATCCAGAAATCGCACTGCGACGTGAGGAATGCTGTGATTCTTCGCGTAGAGGGATAATGTCGAATGGCATCACAAAGGTTGGAATCGATACTTGTCCACTTGTGGATTTCTTCTTGTTCACAGGGATTGCAGGTTGAGGACGACGTTTAGCCGATAGCTGAACAGTACTCATCGAGATAAGTGTCTAATTCAGTGATGGAAAGGACGAGTCAGTGCGTTGACAATTATGGGATGATCGAGTTGCTTTGATTTCTCTTCACCAGACAAGTAAACAGCGCAACAAAGATTTCATCAGACGGTATCCATCATTTTCTCCTCATTGTCACATGAAAGATCAAAGAATGGTGAAGACAATCCTCTCTGCAAAAAACCCTGAATCCAGAATGGTCTCCTTAGACAGTATTCAGCGTTTTCTCTTCATACACGTCTGATTGATCCAGAATACTCTTCTTTCCTGAAGTGGAATCAGACAGATACTGTCACAGCTGCTTCTGTAACACAACCATTCATCTCTCTTGTTTCAATGGTCAGAGATGCTTTTCCCTTTGACGAAGAGCTTCTGAGAAAAGTTTCAACGTTGTTTTCTTCGATGTACAGAGATGTCTATCGTTCATTCGACATCAATGATTTTGTGGAGGCGATTGGACAAGACTCCAAAAACCCCGCTGCAGTGTTTGTGGATTCGATCACAACTCTCTTATCGTCACCCCATCCATCGATTATCGTGACTGTGTTGTCATTCCTTCAAAACTGTTTCAGATTCTGTTCCTCGTCAAACGTCTCGGCCCTTGTCACCTCCAAACTCATTCCCAGAATCCTCTCGACGCGTTATTTGCGTGATCTTTCATTGGTTGACGATAAAAGCATTATATACCACGTCATTGCCATACTCCACCATTCCATCCTCATCACATCCCCCGACTCTGATCCGTCGATCTCAAACACTTCAAACACCGTCCATCAACCAATCCGAGATGTGGTGCTGCATAAAGTGTTGATCCCAATGGAACCATCTCTCGTCCAGATCAGTCGCAATCGTCGTCTTTTGTCGTCAGACTTCGATTGCCAGCAGACTTTCATATTACTGTTCACTTACTATGAAGCGAGTGTCTTCCACCAACCAACACTGAATTTTCTTTGTTCTTCTCACATTCCAATGGCTTTCCAGTCCCTTTTCTCAAAAGTTGAACAAAACGACCTTATTCGAGACAGAATCTGGAACATGTCCGAAACAATCTACAAAAGGAAGGAAAATGGTGCGGAAACTGCGGGCAGACGGCGAATATTGCTGCAGCTTCTCGAACACGAAGGATTCGAAGATGGAATCGAACAGACACTCCTTCACGACAATTCCACCAAAGATGAACAGTCTGTGAGGCACTATACATTGGAGCTCGTGAAACAATTGGGAATAAACCCCCTTTGGCCGGAATAGATGACTCGTGGAAGCATCGTTTCGATATATTTCAAAACATGATGTCAATCTCATGGAGATACTGACCATTCTGGGACAACCACACACCTGCCGAGATTTTTGGGATGACTACGGACAGAATGACGTGAGAACTATGATGGGCTGATTATTCGATTTGTTTTTATTCTTTTCCGGTTGTTTGTGTGTCTCTAAGCATCGTCAAAATCACACATTCGACGTCACAACACTGTTCGTCTCAAAATCACGATATGAAGAGATATTTTGAATGTATCTAAGAGATTGTTTGTCTTAAGAGCGATATGCTCGTCCAACAAACGGATTGTTACCGATCAGTCTCTGTATTTCTCATTTTGCTGATCCCAAGAAAGGGTTTGAACTCCGAATCTGAAAGAATGACGACCGTAGACACAAAACCAAGCTCCGCCACTGATTCTCCTTGCCCTGGTATCACTTCTCACTCCTTCTCACATTCTTCAGACTGTTTTCCTTTCCTAAATTGGAACGAAGAAGCACTTGAATCAAACAAAGAAAAGGCCGCTGTCCTTCGATCTCTCGTTGCCACTGTGAAGTCACAGTCTGCCCCTGATGACTCTCTGGACGATAAAATCGTGAAATTCCTCGATTATGTGTCTCCACAGAATTTTTTCTCAGCAGATGCTCTTCTCGGCAGCTTTGGGCCAACCACTGACCTTTCTTCGAGAGACTTCGTGCAGTCCGTTGTGGTGCTCCTTTCCACACCCAGTCAGGCCATCACCACAGCAGCAATGAATATGCTCAACAGTTTCGTTTTGTTCAATTCAGCGACTGTCCGTCTCGGTCTCGTCAAAGCGGATCTAATCCCTCAAATCATCAACACCCTCAATCCACAGTCTCTTTCATTCGCAGAATCAGTCGATATCCACATCTACCTCATGAAAATCATCGACTTTTCCTTCTGGCTCGCAGCTCCACTTGGTCTCGAAGATCTCGAAATTGAAGATCGGAATGAGCAACTAGCCGTTCGCGAGACCATTTTCAAGCAAATTCTTCTCCCTTCGGAGAAGTATATATGCCATTTGTGCGTGAACCGCTATTCGATCGACCATGAGAAGCTGTCCGAGCGGTTTCTGTATCTCCTCTCCCAACTCCTCCAACTTTGTACATATCATAAACCAACAATAGACTTCGTTCTTCTTATGCCAGTCTTTCTCCCGGTCCCAAGTTGTCTCACATTCTTCGAGAATGATTACCCAATCTGGTCTATAATAAATTCGATGAACTATAACCAGAGGGAATGGAAGAAAACAAGGGTATTAAAGCAGCAGATGTGGAAGACAGTGCATCGAATGTTGAGAATGGAGGGCATCGACGATGCGATTGAAGAAAAGCTTCGAAATGTCAAAAACACATCGTATGGAAGATTCCTCGTTGGTAAGACTATCAAATGGAACAACTTACAGGGCATGAACCTTCCGGAACAGGAATAAAAAGAACACAGAACCATCCAACGTTTAGACTTGTTTGTGGATTCTTTAGGAACGGACAGCGACATCATGCTAATCAGCCCACCCATCAGCACAACATAATTTCGGGTTATCGGTGACAGACACTGCGTTTACATGAAGCACATTATTCAGCTCTCCCAACGAAAAGAGACAACAACAACACATCGCTCCAAGTCCCTCCGCATCGCCGATCGGGATGTTTTCGTGCTGGCACATCACCAAGACAGCGTTCACCGCACTTTCCTTGTTGGACTTGTTCCAAATTTCTGCGACAAAGCCACAATGAACCGCGGAATTGTCGACGGTGCTTGAAGTCTGTGAAGATGTGCAAACCACATCCAGACAAGGTAAAACAAGCAACAATGAACGACAAAGAGAGAATGGACAGAATCAGCCCTCGAAACCGCGAACACAGGGCAATGGACGATCGGCACAAACAGATCCTGGACAATCCAGGCATCAACGTTTTGCGAGCCCTTTCGACTGTTTTCTCATCTCTGGTCGATTACATAATCCAATTCGCTCAAATCCTTCCTCTGCCACAACCTTCTCGCGAACAAATTGCTGCCACATCTCCCGACTGGATTGTTCACGCTTCACAACTTGGAAACATCGGATTCTTCGTTCAACTCGCTCGTGATCATCCGACCGTTGATCTCTCAGCTCGCATCGCTTGTGATCATTTCTTTTGGATGCAACGAGATCGAGACAGTTCGAAGCGAGCTGTTTCGTCTCCCCACGCTGCCACTCTGCTCCTCTCACCACACAATGTGCCCTCCCTCCCATCAGCTTTCTCGACCCACCGAATTGTGAATGGTCTCTTGAATTCGTGGATTCACTCACCAATTCGATGATATCTGAGACAATTGGGAACATGGACTCCTCATCTTGCTGTTGTCTGTCCTCTGAACTGGCTTTAGCTTGTGTCGAACCTGCTGACCTCTGTGCCTCCGCTTCTCTCGCGGTTTCTGAAGCCGAACCCACTTTCGCTCATTGGGAACGAGATTTTGGAGCTTCCGTCGCTTTTCATTCACTCGCCGCCAAACTTGAGTCGCGTCGTGTTGTCGTTGAACGAACTGACGCCGATGATCGATCCGAACATGCTCGCCACGCCCACCAGACGCACTGGCACTGCCCTCTCCCTTCGCCCTGAGCGCGTGTGACAAAAGGGAGTCCGAGCCGTTTGCACCAAACCTTCCATGCCATTCGGACGTTGTGAAAGAACCCAGATGCTGTCCTCTCCGTCGGATACATCGGTTCAACCACTGGCTAGCGTTTCTCTCGACGTGTGGGGCTGTTCGGATGGGCGTGGAGTGCGAGGGAAGGATGGAGATGGGACTGAAGCGGCCTCGGTGGAGTCGGAACTCAACACTGCGTCGATTCAACACTGAGTTCATTGGAGGCTTGCTGGAGCGAGTGAGAAGGGAGAAAGTCCAGCCACATCCGTTTCGTGGTCCCCAAACCAATCCATTCTGGCAGATACGCCAGCTCGTTCAACGACAACACCACACGACGCAAGTTCGTCATTGAGCAGAAGAAATGGTCGGCCGAGTTTGTGGGAGAGAATGAAGGGGAAGATGCTTTTTTTGAGAAGAAGGAATCTTCCAGGCGGATGCCACACTTGTCAACTGAGGCTCAGGTGACAATTGAAAAGAGACGAATTTTGAACGAAGTGGCGATTCTTCATTCTCTCCTCTCTCCTCCCTGTCTTTTCATTATTCTCTCACTTCTTCATTCTCTCCTCTCTCCTCTCCTCCCCAACCATCCAGTCTGCTCACCCCCTCCACTCTCCCCTTCTTCCTCTCTCTCCTCCTCGCCATCCTCCCCCACTCCTCCCCCCACGAACACTCTCTCCTCATCCACGCTGTTCCTCTCTCTGCCCTCGATGCTGTGATCGCTGCGATGGAGGCGGAGGGGTGTTGCAATGAGAGAGTGCGGGATGGGCGAGTGGAGTTGTGGCGGTGGTATGGGAAGGGACGGGGTGACCCAGCCTCAGAACAGGCATCGCTTGGAATCGAGGACGGCTCGCGAAATTCGACTTTCTCGTTCTTTTCTCTCTCTCTCTCTTCATTTCGATTGGTGACTTCTTCTTTCTGATCGGTATCTGAGGGACAATCGACGAATCGAGAAATCATTCGGATTCGCCATTTTCATCGTGTCGGTACTACCTTTGGAGCAGCCACTTGGGAGCCTCCCACAGCTGACAGTCTAATCATGAATCAACAAATCTTTTACAGCATTAAGAAAGGGTCTACTGTGTATTTTGTCATCGCGAATGGGGAGCGGGACCTCGTCCACGTTCGTTATATAATAAAAATCGTTCAAAACTGCCTGAAGCAATACTATCCTCGTCTAATTTTTTTATGGTTCGATCACGTGTCGTTGAAATGATCACAGATTTTCAAGATGTATGTTGTCACCTTTTCTTGATCCTTCCGCTATATTCTCTCCAATTCCACGTCCATGTTTTCAATTACTTTCAGAATCTCGAGATAAGTTCGGATGACACTTCGAAGGTCAGACTCTACCTTGTTTCAATATGAATCACAATTTTTCTCAATTTTCAGGATGGAATGACAGTAGACGCAACGGCTGACGAATTGGAAAGAGGCATGTCACGACCAGATGTCATTGTGAACTCCGGAATCTGGCTGAACATTCCGATTCTGCTGCGAGACTGTGACCTGTCAAACGAGAGGAACATTCAGAAAATGGAGAGATTGATGACAGCCATGCGCACGATTCTCGACAAGTGCGTGCAGAACCAGACATCCCTCGTCAATCGTCGCTTGCTTCATTCGTCCCTTTCCACTCTCGCCTCGTCCCCCACTCTCGACCCCTCATCCCCCCTTGGCAACTTGATCAATCTTGCTGAACAGTGTTTGGCACCGTTGAAGCGGTTAAAGGACGGACCGCTCGAGCTCGTCGAAACAGGCGAGTTCAAATCGATGGAAGATGCCATCCTTCACAACACGCAAACCATTTCGAAGCAGAAAGAAGAGATCAACCTGCTCAGCTGCACCATCACCACTCTCGAACGACAACTCAAGGAAGAGGAAGAGAGACTGACGAAAGAGAGGCAAGACATCGTTGCAGAGATGGAGGCGATGCTGACGAAGGAACGGGAGAAGCTGAACGAAGCGGAAATGAAAGTGGAAAGAGCGAAGGAACGAGAACAGGCACTTGAAATTGCTCGAAGAGAGGCTGAAGCCAGAATCGCACAATTATTGATTGAGAAGCAGAATACAGAGAACAACCTGAAAGAATCGAAAGAACGAGAGAAGAGAGCAGATGAGAGAGAGAATCAGGCGAATGCTGACAGAAGAGATGCAGATCAAACTCGGAAGAAGATAGAAGAAGAGAAGAAGAGAGCAGAAGCCGAACGAGGGAAGATGGAATCAAAGACGCAACAGGCCGAAACAATATCACGAAATCTCCAGAACGAGGTCAAGAAAGTGTTGGAACAAAAAGAAATTGTGGAACATGAAACCCAACTTCTCTCGGATAAAGTACGGAGACTTCAAGAAGAATTTGATGAAAAGAGCGGAGAGAACGAGAAGAGCAAAAGAGAGAACAGATCTCTTGAAGTGCAGAACGACGAACTGAAACAGGAAATGACCGATGTTCCGATTTGGGTTGGAACAGACTCTCTCCAAACACTCGACACAACTGCTCACAGACTCACTGCAACCACTCTCTCACAAATCATCACACTCAAGGGAAACTTATGGATAACAGCTTTCACTCATCCGATCGATGAGGGGGAGTGGGAACTGAAAATCAGAGCAAGTCAAATCACTTTCTCGAATGTGAGTGTGTTCTTCTCTCTTCTCATCTTTTCAGTGCTTGGCTACATCAGACATCCACTTCCTGAAAATGCCACACGTGAGAGTTGTGGATCCCATCACAGTGGAATTGGTGGTGACTTCATTCTTTGGGAAGGAAGCATGTGGAAAGATGATGAAGAATTCAAGCCAGAAGGGACAAACAAGGAATGTGATCGAGTTGGGCAGACAGCAGCGATTCGAGTGAACATGTGGACAAGAGAAGCTCGACTGGCTGTGGACGATGAGGAACAGCCTGGGATCTTCCCTGACATCCCCTCTCCTCTCTGCCTCGGAATCACAACTGGATTTCGGACTGCGAATCTTTCAGTTGAAGTGTTGTGGCTCAAACGACTCTGATCCAAACGATTGTTGCATGTTCGGGACTGATCACTGTGTTTTTGCAATGTTTGATGCAACAATGAAATTGGTCTCTCTTGTCATCTGATTCTGCTTCATCATCGCACTCGCATTCTTCTCATCCTCAGTGACTTTCCAAATGTGTGTTGTCTCGTCAGATGAATCATGTTCAACCGTCGGCTAAACGTCACCCACAATCTGCGGTCCCTGTGGGCAAGAAGAAATCCACAAGTGGAAAAGACTCAATTCACTCAAATATCTTGCCATTCGAAAGTTGTACTCGACACGAAGAATTGCAGCATCCCAACCGTGCGAAATCTCTCCCAAAGGGGCATCTTACACACACAAAGTCAAAATCAATGCGAATCGATGGTGTTCCAATCAAAGGGTCTCCACCGATGAAGAGGAAGTCCAAACAAGGCTCACCAGCTCCTGACGGTGCCCAGCTTTCCTCTCCCTTTCTGAACTGGCGTCAGAATGATCCTATCACAGCTGATCGTGTGTCACCACTTTTCGTCTCTCTTGTGTCCCTGGTCAGAGACAACGTCCCTTTTCATGACTCGCTTCTTCTCAAAGTGACAACCTTCTTTTCCATGCTCGATCCAGCCAGTAATGATCTCTCGTTGTTCGTCAAGGATTTCAAGAAGAAACCAGGACAGAACACCACAGATGCCGTCCCACTCTTTTTGGATTCGATCGCAGTGCTCTTATCCTCGTCGCATGCTTCGATTCTCCTCGCCGTTCTCGCTTACCTTCATCGTTACCTCGCATCTTGTTCAGCCCCCATCCAATTAAACCTGTTGAACTCCAACCTCATTTCCATCATCCTCTCGACCCATTGTCTGAAGGATCTCTCTGCCCTCGATGACCAGCTCATTCTGACGGACCTGATCCCGATTCTCAAATTGTTCTCCCCAACCTCGTCCATCAGCGGAATGATGTTGCAGCTTCTTGCTAGTTCCCACGCTGACGGTGAGTCGATCCAAGACTTGATGTTGCAGAAAGTGTTGATTCAAATGGAACCATCTCTCGTCCAGATCAGTCGCAATCCTCATCTTCAGTTGTGGGGCAAAGAATGCTTTGAAATAACGGGATTGCTGTCCATTATCTGCGAAGCAAGTGCATTCTACCAACCAACACTGGAATTCCTTTGCTCCTCTCGCATCCCCATCGTCATCCAGCCACTTCTGACCGAAGTGGAAAATGAAGAGGCACTTCAGCACTTTCTGTTGACTTTTGCGTTATTCATCAACAGATTGAAGACAGATGGAGCGGAAGTCATGCACAGAGGAAAGATCTTGCAGCGAATGCTCGCGCGCGAGGGGTTCAGGGATGGCCTCGAACTGACACGACTTCAGCACCAATCGACGATAAAAAGCAAATTTCTGAGGTGGCATTCTTTCGAGATTATGGTCCAGTTGGGAATGAACTCTCCCAAACCTCGATAAACCTGATCTGAGAACCACAATCTTATTCTCGCCATCCGCCTCTGATTTCATCCCCAGTTGCTCCAAAGAAAGTGATTACTGATCGTGCACGCCATCATTCTTCTTTTCACGAGCAGACAGGTGAGTTCGTCACTTGTGTATGTTCACCGCTTTGAAGCTGTTTTATTCTTCCTTGTCATTGATTTCGGATTTCTTTGTTCGCACGCACCTTGTTGTGCACTTTAAGCTTTTCAGCCGATTTCAGGATCCTCCCCATCTGCTCTTCCTTGTTGATGGCAATCACATCTTCGAGTGGTCGCGCATCTCCTCCTGCGGATGAGCACAAACCACACGAATTGTATGCCGATTGGTTTCATTGAAAACGTCAGTTCCTCGCTGAACCTGTCAAACCTGCGTTCATCTTTCTTCTGCCCAATCCGAGACGACGACACACCCGCCGAGATTTTGGGACGAATGTGAACGAAATGAAGTGAGGACTTTGATGGGCTGATGATCCGATTTGTTTTGATATTTTCGCGTTCGTTTATGTATCTCTAAGCATCTTCAAAATCACACATTCGACGTCACAACTCTGTTTCGTCTCAACATCACGATATAAAGAGATATTTTTAATATATCGAACAGTTTGGATGTCTTAACAGCGAAATACTAATACAATGAAAAGATGGTGAACGATCTGTCTCGGAATTTTCCGTTTTGAGGTTTCCCATAAACAGTGAATGAACTCCGAATCTGAGGGAATGACAACTTTACGCACAAAACCAGGCTCTACCACTGATTCTCCTTGCCCTGCTGTCTCTTCACACTGCCAATCACATTCTGCAAACTGCTCTCCTTTCCTAAATTGGACCGGAGATCAAACTGAGTCTGAAGACGGATGGGCCGTTGTCTTTCGATCTCTCGTAGCCACTGTAAAGTTGCAGCCTGCACTTGATGTCTATCTGGAAGCGAAATCAGTCAAATTTCTTGACTCTATGAAACCAATGATTCTTCAAGATGCCGATGCATTTCTCCGCGGCCTTGGGCGGGCCGGAGATGAATCTTCGACCAACTTCGTTCAATCAGTTGTAGTGCTCCTTTCCACACCCAGCCAGGTCATCACCACATCAGCAATGAAGATGATCAACTCTCTGCTCTTGTGGTGTTCTCCAAAACTCCAATTTACCCTTGTCCAAGCTGATCTGATCCCTCAAATCATCGTCACTCTCAATCCACTGTCTCTTTCGATTGCCGAAGCAGTCGGTATCCATACCAAAGTCATGAAAAGCATCGATAGTTCCTTCTCACTCGCAACTCCACGTGGTCTTGCACAACTCGGAATTGAAGATCACTATAAACAACAAGCTGTCCACGAGGCGGTTTTACAGCAAGTTCTCGCACCTTCGAAGAAGTATATATGGAATTTGTGCGTGAACCGATTTTCGATCGTCGATGGTGAGCAATCCCATTTTTTTCTGATAATCCTTGCCCGACTGCTCCAAATATGTCCATATCATCAACCAACAATGGACATCGTTCTTCATATGCCAGTCTTTCTCCCGATTCCAAGTTGTCTCACATCCTTCGAGAAAGAAGAGACATTCTATTATTGTCAGCGTGTCTTGAACGAATCCGAGCGGAAATGGAGCAAACAAGGCGGATACGTGCGACAGATGGGGAATATGGTGCGTCGAATGTTGAGAATGGAGGGCATCGAAGATGTGGTTGAGGAAAAGCTGCGAAACGACCGAAAAGAATACGTCGGAAGAGTGATTGTTTCTAAATCGATGACATGGAACAACCTGCTGGGTATGAACCTCCAAAAACAGGAATAGAAACTGACAAGAAGCGCCGACTCTTTCGCACTGTTTCTGACTTCTTTTGGACAACACACACACTGTTTGTGTCTCATCTATCGACTCTGACATCACCACTTTTCAAGGTGATGCACAAATGATCTGATTATTTGATGCACCATGTGTGAATAGAATGGCAAGAATGTCGAACGTGGAATTTAGACCGACGAGAGCCATCGCTCTGGTCAGCCCACCCATCCGCACAGCATCATTTCGGTTGAATGGTGTCCGATGCTGCTTTTTCATGAAACACATTATTCAGCTCTCCCGACAAAATGACCCATCGACAACACATCGCAACAAGTCCCTCCGCATCGCCATCGGAGTGCTTGGGTACTGGTCCATCACCAAGACAACATTCACTGCACTTTCCTCGTTGGAGTTGTTCCCAATGTCTGCGAGGAAACCAGGACAGACAGCGGAATTGTCGTCGATGCTCGAAGTCGGTGAAATTGTGCATTCCTCATCCAGACGAAGTAAAACGTGCAACAATGAATGACAAAGAGGGAATGGCCCGAATCAGCCCTCGCAAACGCAAACACGGTGCAATGGACGATCGGCACAAACAGATCCTGGACAATCCTGGCAACAACATTATGCGAGCCCTTTCGACTGTTTTCCCATCTTTCGTCGACACCAAATCCAATTCCTTCGAATCCTTCCTCTGACATAACCAGCTTGCGAACAAATTGCTGCCACATTTCCCGACTGAATTGTTCCTGCTCGAACAGATGGAACATTCAGCAGGACATGAACAGTCACTGAGATGGATAGAAAGGGCACAAAACCAGCGATCTCCTTCACATGTTTGCACGCCGCATGGTTTCATCAGCCAGTTTGAACGACAGCTGTCCCCTCCCTCCACCACTCCTGCTTCGCCTCGCAATCAGATGCGATGGTGTCTGTCTCCGCATTCTCGATTGTTCTCTTTGAGGACATCAAAAGACGATGGACTTGTGTCGCCCATCCTCGACGTGCAGCTGAAGTCGGATCTGTGGCTGACGAGCAATGGATCGTTTGTGTGGCCTCTGCCGCATCGTGTGGAGGTGAGTGAGGGAGAGATGGACACCGCTGTCACTGTGTTCTGTCCACTCCTGGCGATGGTATGCCTGAATCACTCACTCCATTTGTCTTTGATTTTCAGATTTATTCTTCTCGTTTGATCATCTCCCACATCTTCCTCATCCTTCCCTCCTCCCCTCCCTCTCCCAGATCGGTCTGAAGATTCTGATGTCCCGCAAAGTCAACGTTGTTCGTCTGTCTGTTCGCGACAATTCGGAGGCGATGACAGCTCGAACATCAGCCACAGCGCAGACATCACTCACTGAGACGGATTCCGAAGAGAACAAACGAGAAGCTGGTGCGTGCGGGTCAGACGAACCAGCAGACCGTCGAATTGCAGCGAGAGGTGTGAACGAAAGACAATTCGGGAACGATGGAACTTGGACTTGCGGGGGACGAGCGTTGCATCGAGCAAGAGGCCGACATCTGAACATACACAGAACGAGAAGTTGATCGGTTCAGGCGAGACGATCGAGTGATGCATCGAGCAGGAGTGAGAGATGTGAACGACCATTGTGTGAAAGACAGACAGGAATCGGGGATGGGAGAACAGGGAATGACTGACACCGTCCGTGGCCGAATCTGGTCAGTTCAGCTCTCCTCACATCTTCCACACTAACCCTCCCTGATTGGAGACCGCTCTGCATTGCTCTTGAGCGAAAAGGAGTGGACGAGGCGTGGTGAGGAAGCGAGAATCCAGCCAGGAACAGCTGGAGACGCAGTTTAGAGTGAGACAAATGATGGGGAAGAGTGAAAAGTGTTGTATATTGTTTTCAGGGTGTCATCTCACGTTTATTGTTGAAGACTCCACTCAGACCCATAACGTGTGAATCGAAAAGACTCTGATTGAATGACAGCTCTGGACTTGAAGCAATCCTCATCCACTGATTCTTCTTGCCCTGATATCTCATCACCCTGCTTGTCACGTTCTCCAGACTGTTCTCCCTTCCTAAATTGGTCTTACAATCCCCAAAAACCTGAACACAAAAATGCCCTTGTCTTTCGATCTCTTGTTGCTACAGTGAAGTTATACCCTGTCCTTGATGCCTCTCTGGAAGAGAAAGCCCTCGATTTTCTCGAATCGACGAATCCATATCACCAAACTTTAGCAGCCGCTTTTTTCAACAGCTTTGCGTTGTTGACTGATGAATCGTTGACCAACTTCGTACAGTCGATTGTGGTGCTCATTTCTTCCACCAGTCCTGTCATCACCACAGCAGCAATGGAGATGCTGACAACACTGTTCGGATGGTGTTCGCCTAACGTCCGTCTCGGTCTCGTCAACGCGGATCTAATCCCTCAAATCATCAACACCCTCAATCCACAGTCTTTTTCATTCGTAGAATCAGTCGATATCCACTTAGACCTCATGGAAATCATCGACTTTTCCTTCTGGCTCGCAACTCCACATGGACTCGAAATACTCGAAAATGAAGATCGGAATGAGCAACTAGCCGTTCGCGAGACCATTTTCAAGCAAATTCTTCTCCCTTCGGAGAAGTATATATGCCATTTGTGCGCGAACTGCTATTCGATCATCGATGGAAGCCTGGCTGAAGAATTCATGACCATACTGAGCCAAATCCTCCAAATTTGTACATATCATAAACCAACAATAGACTTCGTTCTTCTTATGCCAGTCTTTCTCACAATCCCAAGTTGTCTCACATTCTTCGAAGATGATGAGTCGAACTTCGTTTTTCTGGATTTGATGGTCGATACCCAGCGAGAGTGGAACAAAAGAAGGGGAACTGTGCGAGAGATGGAGAAGACAGTGCATCGAACGTTGGGAATGGAGGGCATCGATGATGCGATTGAGGAAAAAAGGCTAAACGACGAACAAACTGACACCGGACGATGGATTGTTGAAGAATCGATTGAATGGAACAACCTGCAGGGCATGAACATTCCAAAGCAGAACTAGAAACCGACAAGAACCAACGACCATGTCGAGCCGTTTCTGGCATCTTTTGGACGACACTGTTTGTGTGAGATCATTCTCGGCTCTGAAATCGCCTGCTGGTTTGGTTTGCCGGAACGATTCGGATTTTGTTCAAGGAACCTCACTTCAAATCGACATTATCGCACACCAAACCCAACCAACGCCAATTGCACCAGAAATGGAAGAAATCAAGTGGAAATCACACCAAAACATCGCTGTCCATCTTGGATTCCCTTCATCTTCAACATAACCATGATCATTGGTACTCTCGCAACACTCCAACATTCTCTGCCTTCGTCGTCAGCGATGTCCAATCCTGACGCTCTCCATCAATCCACACACTCTCTCTGCTCTCCTCGTTTCAAGGTGATGCCTGAATGATCTCTTCACTTGATGCAGCAAGTGTGAATGGGATGACAAGAATGACGAACATGGAATTCGGAACGGCCAGAGACTTCGCTCTGGTCAGCCCACCCATCAGCACAGCATCATTTCGGTTGATCAGTGTCCATCATTGTGGTTAAATGATGCTCATTAATCTGCTCTCCCGACAAAATGACAGCATGACATCACATCGCAACTAGTTCCTCCGCATCTCCAATCTCAGATAATTATGTGCTGATCCATCACCAAGACGGCATTCCCCGCACTTTCCTCGTTGGAGTTGTTCCCAATGTCTGCGACGAAGCCAAGACAGCCCGCGGAATTGTCGTCGATGCTTGAAGTCAGTGAAATTGTGCATTCCTCATCCAGACGAAGTTAAACAAGCAATACTGAACGACAAAGGGCTGATGGACAGAATCAGCCCTTGCAAACACAAACACGGTGCAATGGACGATCGACTTAAACAGATCCTGGACAATCCAGGCAGCGGCATTTTGCGAGCCCTTTCGACTGTTTTCCCATCTCTGGTAGAAACTGAATCATATTCCTTCGAATCTTTCCTCTGCCACAACCTGCTTGCGAACAATTTGCTGCCACATCTGTGTGATTCTGAGTGAAATGACACAAAACACTAATGTGCGTGGAAAAAACTAAAATTTTACCGAATTAAGATTTAGTTGTTCAGTATTCATGAGAAAGGTGAATTAGTGTGATTGAGTCAAGATCGCGTTCAAAAACGTCGCATTTTTTTCGGGACACATTTGCACACTTTTTGGTACAAAACACATCAGAAAATTGATCAATGATAGAAAACGACATAAAAAACACATTTTGTGAGAGAGAACCGAGATAAATTGATATATTTCTCAAAAAGTCAAAGAAAGGTCAAAATGCGATGAGCATTCCAATTCTCACGAATAGTCTTGGAAATTCAGGAGAATGTTTCAACAATGATAGTTGAATAATATCTTGAATGAGGATTTGTTTTGAGCGGATGTTCAGCAGAATTTTGGTTGTCGATGGGTATGGGGTGATTGAGGCAGTAGGTAAAACGAAATAGAATAAACCAGAGAACTAGAAACGAGAAAATGGTTCAATTCAACCAACTATGAATTTTGGTAGTGAACCTTCCACTCTCATTAAAGGTGAGCCATCTCTCTGAAAAGAGCTGAATGTGTGACAGTGAGAAGAAAAATACTTTCACAAACCAGGGTCCTCTCATCTAATGAACTGTATAAGATCGGTCCAAACGTCGATTTGAAAAATAAAGGAAGCTTGATGAATCGGAAGGTGTCAGAATGTCTGATCCAGAGATAATTATGTGAAAATGAGGAAATATTGCAAATCACACCTTCAACCTGTCGATAGAGCCGGTTCGGGTGAACAGTGTGAATTTGGTGGAGAGTCTCCGCATCAGTGCAATTTTGTGACGCGTGTGTCATTTCACTCAGAATCGCACATCTCCCGACTGGATTGTTCCCGCTTCGCAACTTGGAAACGTCGGATTCTTCGTTCAACTCGCTTGTGATCATCCGACCGTTGATCTCTCAGCGCACATCGCTTGTGATCATTTATTTTGGATCCAACGAGATCAAGGCAGTACCAAGCGAGCTGTTCCGTCTCCCCACGCTGCCCCTCTGCTCCTCTCACCACACAAAGTGCCCTCCCTCCCATCAGCTCCCTCGCTCCCCAAATCCTGAGTTGTCTCTTGGATTTGTTGTTTCTCTGAGAATGTCGATGATGTCTGAGACAATCAGGAACATGGAGACATCCTCGTGCTGCACCCTGTCCTCTGGAGTGCCTTTTCTTTGTGTCGAACTTGCTGACCTCTGTGCCTCCGCTTCTCTCGCGATTTCTGAGCTGAACACACTTTCACTTGTTGGGAACGGGATTTGGGAGCTTCCGTTTTCTTTCTTTCTCTCACTGCCGAACTTGCGTCGCGTGGAATTGTCGTTGAGCGAGCTGACGCCGACGATTAATCGAAACATTCTCGCCTCACAGCAGACGCACTGGCACTGGCCTCTTCTTTTTCGTGTCCGTCTTGTTTGTGTAAACCCACCCGCTCAAAATGATTGTTCTGAAGTGTCGTTGTTGTTCGTCTCGTTCGTAGGTTTTCTCTGAATCCATGAATCGACGCTCTCTTCGTTGGTTTACGTTTCTTCTTCCTTTTGGATGTCGTTTTCATCTCACACTCTTTCTTTCAACATTTGTTCTGTCCCATAACGATTGATTTTCAACTGAATCAGAAGGGATGACGACGGTAGTCACGAAGAAATTATCCTCTATTGCTTCTCCTTGCCCTGGTATTTCTTCACACTCCTTCTCACATTCTGCAGACTGTTCTCTTTTCCTAAATTGGAACGAAGGACGCCTTGAATCTGATGGCGAAGTGGCCGCTGTCTTTCGATCTCTCGTTGCCACTTTGAAGTTGCAGCCTACAGTTGACGACTCTCTGGAAGGGAAAGCCGCGAAATTCCTCAAATATATGCGTCCATACAACATCAAATCAACAACTGCTTTTCTCCACAGCTTTGCATCGAACTCTGATAAATCTCTGAACATCTTCATCCAGTCCATTGTGGTGCTCATTTCCTCACTCAATCAGACCATCACCACAACTGCAATTCTGATGCTCAGTTCACTGATGGAAGAATGTTCAATCCCCAACAGATTCGCCCTCATCAAAGTCGATCTGATCCCTCATCTCATCAACACACTCAATCCACCGTCTCTTTCCATTGCCGAAACAGTCGATATCCACACTTGTCTCATGAAAATCATCAGGAACTCGCTCTGGCTCACAACTACGGATGGACTCGAAATACTCGAAAATGAAGATCGGAATGAGCAACTAGCCGTTCGCGAGATCATTTTCAAGCAAGCTCTCTTCCCTTCGGAGAAGTATATATGCCATTTGTGCATGAACCGTTTTTCGATCGTCGATGAGACGCAATCGGAGATTTTTCTGATGCTACTCACAGTACTCCTCCAAATCTGTCCATATCATCAACCAACAATGGACATCGTTCTTAATATGCCAGTTTTTCTCACAATCCCAAGTTGTCTCACATTCTTCGAAAATGATCTGTCAATCTGGCGTTTTGTGTCTTCAATGTTCTATGCCCAGAGGGAATTGAACAAAACAAGGGGCGAAGTACAACAGATGTGGAAGACAGTGCATCGAATGTTGAGAATGGAGGGCTCCGAAGATGTGATGGAGGAAAAGTCACTCAACGACCGAAAAGACTACGTCGGAAGAGTGATTGTTGCCGATTCGATCAGATTGATCAGTTTGCTGGGCATGAACATTCCAGAACAGGAATAGACACCGACAGGAATCAGCGAACGTTTCGAACTGTTGGTGACTTCTTTTGGACACAAACACTGTTTGTGTCTCATCTATCGACTCTGACATCATCGCTCTTCTAAGTGATGCACAAATGATCTGTTCACTTGATGCAGCAGGTGTGAATGGGATGACAAGAATAACGAACGTGGAATTCGGAACGACAAGGGACATCATGCTTGTCAACCAAAACATCAGCAAAACATCATTTCGGTTGATTGGTGTCCGATGCTGTGAATATCTTAAGCACATCACTCAGCTCTCCCAACGAAATGAGCGATCGTCAACACATCGCTCCAAGTCCCTCCGCATCGACAATCGGAGATGATTATGTGCTGATCCATTACCAAGACAACATTCACTGCACTTTTCTTGTTGAACTCGTTCGCTATTTCTGCGATGAAGGCAAGACGGACGATGAAAATGTCGACGATGCTTGAAGTCGGTGAAGATGTGCAAATCACATCCAGACGAAGTGGAGCATGCAACAATGAACGACAAAGAGCCGATGGACAAAATCAGCCCTCGACACCGCGAACACAGGGCAATGGACGATCGGCACAAACAGATCCTGGACAATCCAGACACCAACATTTCGTGAGCCCTTTCGACTGTTTTCCCATCTTTCGTCGATCATCTAATCAAATTTGTTCCAATCCTTCCTCTGCCACAACCTGCTTGCGAACAAATTGCTGCCACATCTCACGACTGGATTGTTTACGCTTCACAACTTGGAAACGTCGGATTCTTCGTTCAACTCGCTCACAATCATCCGGCCGTTGATCTCTCAGCTCGCATCGTTTGTGATCATTTCTTTTGGATGCAACGAGATCGTGGCAGTTCCAAGCGAACTGTTCCGTCTCCCACACACGACAATTGGAGACACACTGACCGAGCTGTTTGGGTGAGGAGTTCCATAGAATCCTGAAGACCCACTTTTCCAGGACAGCCACTCTGGATGTGAACATCTTTGTGTTGACATAGACCTGACCATCGAACAGGATTCATCATGAGACACGTGAGCACCAGAACTTCGTGTGTTCCCATAACCAAACACCAGACATTTCTGTCTCCAGATCATGAAAATAGAGATGTCGATGACTGGATCTGACCGGTTTAATTCAATCTCCAAAACCTCTGCGAAGCTCCTCTTTTTGTTGATCAAGATGATCACAATTGAAATCAAACATGTTGGATAGGATCAAATGAGGAGGGTAGTGTTGTGCATGACGGTCAGAAAACGAGAGAAATTGGGATTGTTTAGGCCTGAGCCTTCGCAGCATCGGCAGCTTGTTGTGCTTCCTCTGCCTTTCTCGCTTCCTCTGCCTTTCTTGCTTCCTCTGCCTTTCTTGCTTCCTCTGCCTTTCTCGCTTCCTCAGCTTTTCTCATTTCCTCAATCACTTTCATCAATCGTTCATTTTCTTCTTCTACTTCCCTTCTCTTTTTTTCTGCTTCGTTCTTCTCTTCTTCCATCTTCTTCTCTCTCTCCTCTGCTCTCCTTGTCGCTTCTTCTGCTTTCTTCTTTTCTTCTTCTGCCTTCTTCTTCTCTTCTTCTGCTCTCCTTGCCTTCTCCTTCTCCCATTCCCATGCTCTTCCCTTGCTCCCAATCTCTTCATTGTCCTTCTGTTGTTTCAGATCTCGAAAAACTTCTGGAAAGATGAGTCCGCAAACACTCCCCGCCTCAGCCAGCACCCCAACGTCCTCCTCCATCTTTCTGGCCTGCTCCGACTCTCCTGGAACGACCCATCCCTTCAAAACAGCGGTGAGAGCTGTCGCAGCCATGTCCACAGCTCGTTGGCAGCGAATGAAGAAATCAGAGCCGTCGGGCACGTCTTCAGACCATTCGTCGATTTGGCAGATCTTCAGATCTTCGTACGAGACTTGGGTTGATGTTTCTGGAGTTGTGGCTGTTATTTCCCACTCTTGTTTCTTTTGTTTACTTTGCACAGCTGCCATCTTCAATCCGAATCCGATGTCACCCATTGTCTTCACGATTGCTCGCCTGATGCGTGGATGCTCGTGATCTCTGAGCATGTCGCGGAGTTCTTGAAGATAGAAGCCACCAAGGAATTCTTCAACTTCCCATTCTGATGACATTGTTTTTGCGATTGTTCTGAAGAATGCAATCAGAATGACAACACTGGAGAACAAACCCAATGAGCCGAATATTCTCCTCTGATTCTATCAAATTGCTGGACTGATTCGATCATGAGAAAGTTGATGATGAAAGAAGAAATGAAGACTTTGCATTGTCGGAAGGCTCTTGGAAGATGAGGCACCTGCGGAACCGGACCCGAGGGGGCGGATGCAGAAAAGATGGCAGTCTGCTGGAGTTCTAGTTCAACCTGAAAAAAGAAGGATTGAAGAAATCACCACACTCTCTCTTCGGGTGGGAGGGATGTTTGGAGCTTGATTGCGAGTGTGGATAGAATTCCTGTTTCCAACAGTTTCTCGATTTCACCGGTTTTGGATGATTTTTCTTCAAAAGGTCGGAAGATGAGAATGGTTGAAACAAACCAAACATGACCCTGTCTCTGAGAGAGCGTGCAGATTTGTCAGTCAAAGACATGAACGTGTCTTCTTCAAGCGGTGGAGTTTTTGGAGACACATCGCCAGGACTTTTCTGTATTTTGTCATCCGAAGTTAACTCCAGGTCTGTCGTGTCCTGAGACGAGAAGAAGTGTCCTCTCAAAGTTGAAACGCACACCACGACAGATTTATTCGTTTCGTCACTTGGTGGTTGATTTTCTTGTGACTCAGCCATGATTGTTCAGTCTCGATTCCGTATCTTTCTGTTATGGGTACAAAACCAAAAGTGTGGATTTTCAGAGATGTAGACAAAAAACTATGCCCGATAATGTTTTTTAAATCTGATTAGTTTCAGGAAACCGTTCGAGCACGAGAAAACAGATTACGTACCAGAATCAACAGATTCGTGAAGTGTTTACTTTCAATTGTTCGTCGTTCTTCTCTGTCGACGTCTTTCAGCCATCTGAATCTCAAACTCTTGTTTGATCCGCTCCAACTCATCCAGCTTCTGCTTCGATTCCGCTTCCACTCGGTCTGCTTCTTCTTCCAACTGCTGAACACGCTTTCGTCGCTTCTCTTCCAATTCTCTCTTCTCCCTCTGCAGCTCCTCCTCCGCCAATCGCAGCTGTTCCTCTCTCGTCATCTCACTCTCTTTCTTTCCCTTTCCCGCTTTCTGAATTTCTCCACCAAGTTGTTCGTTGTTCGCCTTCCCACCCTTCTCAGACAGTGTTCTATCTTGTGGCTTCCACTCAAAAGCTTTGGTTGATGATTTCGTTGTTGATTTTGTTGTTGGTGGTGATGTTGTGGGTGATGTTGTCGTCGACGACGATGGTGTCCATTTCGTTTGGAGTCGTTTGGACGGCTGTTTCGGAGGAGATGCATCATTTTTCGATTCTGGCTCTGTCTTTTTCACTTCTTGTCCTTCTTTCTTCCTTTCTTTCCCATCCACTCCTTCCTGCTTCTCCTTCTCCCTCAACATCTCCCTTTCTTTCTCCTTCAATCTCTCCTCTCTCTTCCTCTTCTCTTCCAGTTCCTTCCTCTCGGCCGCCCACTTCGCTTCGTATTCAGCTCGCAGCTGTTCTTCGATCTGTTTTCTGATTTCTTCTTCAATTTCGGCTCGTCTGGCTGCTTCTCTTTGCGCTCTCTCTTCTTCTTCTCGCTTTTCTCGTTCCACTCGCTGTCGTTCAGCCTCTTCAATCAATTTCTGTTGAAGTGCTGCTTGTCTTTCTGCCTCTTCTCTTTCTTCCTGTTTTTTCTTCTCTTCTTCTCGCTTTCTTTCTTCCAAGATTCGTTGTTTCTCTTCTTCCTCCAGTCTTCTCTTCTCTTCTTCTCGTTCTTTTCGACGTTTTTCTTCTTCCTCCTTTCGTCGTCGCTGCTCTGCTTCTTCCTCTGCTTTCCTCTTTCTCTCTTCCTCTTCCTTCTTCTTTTTCTCCTCTTCTTCCTTCTTCTTTCTTTCCTCCTCTTCTTTCTGTTTCTTCTCTTTTTCTTCTTTCTCTTTTCGTTGTTTCTCCTCTTTCATCCGTCGCTTCTTCTCCCTCTTCTCGAATTCCTTCTTCTTTTCCTCTTCCTCTCTCAACCTCATCTCTTCCAGTCTCTTAGCCCTCTCCAATTCTTCCCTCTCCTCCCTTTCCTTCTTCTTCGCTTCTTCCTCAGCTTCAATCCTCTTTCTCTCTTCCTCCTTCTTCTTATCTTCCTCCTGTTCTCTCTTTCTTCTCTCCTCTTCCTCAGCTTGTCTTTTCAGCTTTTCCTCCTTCTGTCTCTTCTTCTTCTCTGCCTTCTTTTTTGCTTTCTCTGCACTCTCCAGCATGAGTGGCGATTCAGATGGGGTTGGAGTGTTCTTTGCTTGTTGTTTTGCTTCTTCCATCTTCTTTCGCTCTTCTTCTCGTTGCTTCTCTTCAGCTTCTTTCTTCTTTCTCTCTTCTTCTTTCTTCTTTTTCTCTTCTTCTTTCTTCTTTTTCTCTTCTTCTTTCTTCTTTCGCTCTTCTTCTTTCTTCTTTTCCTCCTTTTTCTTCATTTCTGCTTCTTCTTTTTTCTTTTTCGCTTCCATCCTGATTCTCTCTTCCTGATCCTTCTTCTTCTGAGCCTTCTTTTTGCTCACCTCATCCCTTTTCTGCTTCTCCTCCTCTTCGTTCTTCTTCTCCCTGTCCGTCTTCTCCTTCTCCGTTGTGTTGTTGTCTGGTGTCACTGTGGTGTGAGGGAGGAAGTGTGACGGGTTGTCGGAGTCGCTTGGGTTGAAGGAGCCTTCGCTGATGCGATGGAGAGTGTATTGCACGATGGCTTGGACAGAGGCTGACAACAGGGAGTGAAAAGAGGGTAGAAAGGGAAGAGAGATGAAGACAGAGAATGATTAGAGACGAATAAATAGAAGAGAGACGAAGATAAAGAACGGATAGAGAACGATGAGAAAATCACAAAATAAACATGAGAGAATGCGAGAACACACGACTGACATTCCCGCCTCTGATGATCTTCTCCATCCTTCCAGCAGCTGGCTCCAAGTACTCAAACATAACTGAGTGCATTCCCTCCCCAATCAACTCCACAGCATAACACAACACTTCGAGTGTGAAATCATTCGGCCTGCGAGGCGTGCATTCATCGCCAAGTCTGTCAAACAGCAGTCGGACGTGTGATGGAGGCAGTTTGGCGCGGTTCAGAAGATCACACAAATACCAACACCACGCCTTTGCATCAACCATCCTTTTCTTTCTCTCCTCTCCACTCACCTTCCGTCCATCCCATTCGTCCGAGTTGTTCCCACATTTCTTGCTTATTAGTTCCCCAATGGCGACATCTGCGACAACTTGATTAAACGGAGTGGTCTTGCATTGCATTGAAAGGGTGGTCAGTTCTTGCAGATGGAGCTCAAATTGCATCCGAAAGATGGTTCTGGTGACAGCCTGATCAAACAGAAGCTGTGCCATGATTGTCACAACTGCTGGTTTCATCATCAACGGTGCCATTTTAGCGTTTCGTGTTTTGAATTCTGGTTTGGAGGGAGCGATGGCGAGAATGGAGAGGAACGAGATGACATCTGGGTTGTTGTCAGGGACAGTGAAATACGAATGGACTTGTCCATCTTCTTCGTAGGCGTTGGGGTGATAGAGAAGAGGGTTGAGGATGCGAGAGAGCGAGGGAGGGGGGCGGAATGGAGGAAATGACGAGTTCAAAATGATTTCCAGAACTTGCGCTGTCTGTTTGAGAAGTGCGTCAGGGAAGGATTTGGTGTGTTCAGCACGACTGAGCAGTGCATTTACCTTTCGAATCACTGGTTTGTCTTCCTTCAACAAGAAACTCCCAAACGACGTTGTCAGACGAACAGTTGTGTCCACAACTGCTTCGTTCGTCCATCCATCTTCCATCGCATCCAGCACATTCATAAACAGTTCGTGGAGGAACTCGCAGGGTATGATTCCGTCGAAGACCATCTCGATCAGAACGGTGACACGAGCCCTCACTTCGCTCTTTCTCTCCTTGACATCCTCTTCTGTGTTCGTGTCTTTCAGGAAATCAGCGAATTTTGTGATGGATGTGGCAGCGAAGATGAGGACGAACGAAAACTTGCGTTTCTTCGTGTTCCGATCGAGCAAGTCAGAGCGATCGGCACATCGAAACTCGATCGCTTTCGAAAGATTGACTGTCAGTGTCTTCATCGCCCTGTCTTTCAACCGAAGCGTGAACAATTCTTCAGCGACTCGGATCACATCAGCTTGTTGTTCCATGAAAGCCAGAAGCGTCTGAGCGGTTTCGTGAAGGCTCGTGTGATTCGAAAAGACTTCTCGGATCTCTTTTCGTCTCTCTTCTTCTGCGGAAAGATTCATCGGAACCAGCTTCCTGATACAGAACGTCTCAAAACACGTGACATTTGCAGGAGTGGTCGAGATGTGTGGGAGAGAACGAAGAGACTTCATCACAACGTGTTCATCGACATTCCCATCCCTTCTCGTGAACTCCCCCATCTCAAATGTTGGCGCATGTGCTTCGTTCCCTCTCGACGGTTTCGTGTTCGTAAAAATCGTCCCATTTTCATCTTCCGTGATCGTGTAGCTCAATCCAGCCATCGAGTTGTGGAGAGATGTCAGGGGGCTCAGTGACGGTTTCGGTCCATCTTGGAATTCAGCTGTGAACTTCAGTGTCTCCTGCATCACTCTCATGAGATCAGGATCGCTCGCTGCCTGAACTTGGATCTGATGCGCGGAGTCCTCAGTCATCGACATGAACCCGAGAATCGACTGTCCACCAAGACCAGGGATGGGGGGAGTGGGGAACATGTTTGGAGGGAAGGTTGGTGGTTGAGGTTTCGATTTTTTTGATTTCGAGTCGTCTTTTCGTTTTACAAGTTGTTTGGGAGGACCTTCACACCCAGGCTCGCAATAATGCACGTGAAGGGAGATTCTCCGAGGGGCAGGAGCGTATTTTATCCACTGGATGGAATATGGGTGGTCAGGAGCGATCCAAAACGGATATCTTGGAGCAAAGCGTGGTCGATCGGAATAAACACTTTCCGGCATCTCTTCTTGCGATTGCTGATCGGTTGTCGTGTATGTGTGATGGGCATAGCGAGCAACATCGAAACTGACCCTTCCAGGTGTCGACAGGTCGAACAGCGTTTGCCGGAGCTCATACCACACTTTTGGGTTTGATTTTGGGAGAGTGTGACGAGCGGTGACGATGAGAGAGCAGACATACGAAGCGTACAGGTCATCTGAAGGGATGTCCCAGCAGTGTTTGAGCAAGTCTGACAGAACGCGCGAAATGAACGGTATCGACCCAAGTTCCGTTTGGATGAGGAAACTGATTAATGTGAAGGTCTGGGAGACGTGTTCTTCGAAATATGCCGCCTCGTCGGTGACTTCTGGTGGGTGGGATCGGAGCTTGCCTGTGTCGACACGATCGATGCAGATTTTATGAATCATGTCTTCCAAATGACGCTCATATTGTTCTAAAAAGGTTTCTCCGCTTTCCGACTTGACATCGCCGACAACAGTCAACATAAAGTGGAGACAAGGTCGAACGAAGACGTTGTAGATAGATTCAGTGATGAGGAGCAGAGCGAACTGGCCACAGTCTGCCGATGAGTGAAGGATGGAATAGAAGTCTTTGCGGCATTCTTCCGGATGGAGGACATCGGTGGATTGGATCAGATGGATCATGTTCACCACACGTTCGTTCTTCAGCGCTGCTTCCCCTAACTCCGAGCGGACTGTATGGATCTTGAGACTTGATGCTTTCTTCTCGAGGGTCATGTAAAACCCGTGTTTTGCTGCACAAATGAATGTGTTTCGGTACTGTTCCTCAATCTCTGGAGTGAGGTCCAGCGCATTGGCAGCTGTCCAGATCATCGAGAGTAGTGTCCACAGAAGGCTCTCACTGACATATTGCCAAGTTTCGGGGATTTCCATCAAAAATTCAATGATCATCAGGACGTGGATGCCTGTTGGTCCAGTCTTCGTCATCTGTGCGATTAGCAAAATAGCAACTTCTGTGAGGCGTGCAGGGTTAAACATTTCATTGGCAACAAGATCTTTGAAGCAGGACACGTATTCTTTGCGAAAATGGACTGAGTCTTCATCCATTCTTGGGTCCAGAAAGGCACTCGATTCTAAGGTTGAATCGGGGTGGTTATCGAGTGTGAAGTCTCGAAGAGCGAGGTAGGCCTGCCGATCGAACAGTAATTCAAAAAGGAGGCCAATTTGGGTGCACTGACGAGTGAGCAAGTCGTAAAGAGTTTTCATGGCTTTTCGTTGTGAATGGACTTCAAAATACTTGTTGAACATTAGTGAGCACATATATGACCACAATGCTGTTCTGTGGGCGCGTTTGAAGAGTGATTTGGCGATCACCTCGATGTTGCCTTCTCCAACTTCTGCGATTCTGCGTGTGATTTTAACTTGGTCAAACAATAAATCTGATCCTCGATATGGTTGCAAAGTGGATATAACACCATCTGTCGAAAATTCCGATGAATCGATGGTCCAAATATGATCCTCGGAAAACGGGGCTGTTGAAGGCTCAATATATTGATAACATTCGACCTACCAAGAAAAATCACTATATGGATGAACAAACGGAGAATTGAAATCGAATAGTAATCTTTTTCTTGACAAATGTTCGGCTGATCACGAATGATTGGGGTCGACTTCGAGAGAGAATACGGTCCTGAAAAGATGGGGAGAAGAAATTGGCACACTTCATCATTCCCAGAGACGACACAAAGGATCATGGTGATCAGCTGGTTGACTGGAACGAGAAAGAACGACGAGAGTGTCGAAAAAGTTGGGATTTCGAAACAGCCAGTCTGAGATACAGGTGGTATGTCACTGAGATTTATGTCAGTCCTGAGGTTAGATGAGAAAGGACAGTTTAGAAGATGTGGAAAATCACAGACATGCTGAGTTGAGGTGGGAATCCAAGTCGAGCATGGAGACGTGATCCCTCAGCACCTGAGACTAGAAAGCGAACTAAAACGGAAAAATGTTCAGAATGAAGTCGGAAAGAAGAGAAACTAGCTGCAAAATTCGTTGTTGGCGTGAAAGGTATTTCCTGCATGTCAGAGAAACAAACGTAAAGGGTCAAGTTGATCCACGTCTTAAAAATCTTGCAAAACACGTACAAATGTCGACAGAGTATGAAAGTTACAAACGATATTTGTCAGTTCTGAAATCTGATGTTCCGTTGCGTCTTTCATTGCTTCCACTTTTCTTTTCAGCTCGTCGACTATCAACAATTTGTTATCGCATTCCGCTTGTCTCTGTTTAAGCAGTGAAAGTTCCATTTGCAACTTCTCTCTGCCTTTCGCTTTCGTTTGTGCTGATTGGCGAAGTGTGTTGAGGTGGAGTTGATTGGATGAGACCTTCTGTTCGAGTTGGGAATGTTGTTCCTCGAATGAACGAGTTATCACTTGTCCGGTTTCCTCCACTTCCATCACCGCGCCTTTTATCACCTCCAGCTCTTCACTTCATCTTTCATTCTTTTGAGAGACTCTTCGAGCAACACAAATATTTGGCTTCTTTCTGTGTTTAGGTTCTATATCTCTCTCAATTTCATCTTGGCTTTTGCTGCTGAAGACAACAGACATCTTTGAAGTGAGACGATGATTGGACGATTGATCAGCATGAGAGAGATTCTTACCTCGAACATTGGATGACCGATTCCGCAGAAAGAACACGACAGCTTAAGAGAGGATAATTACCTCCAACGGTTCAGCGAAGTCAACCTTGATCGATGGTTCGTCTTCATCTCTCCTCATTCTCGTGGCGACTTGAACATGAGACTTTTCTCATGCACAACCAAAACGAACAACGAGTCTGATTGAAGTCCGAAATCACGTTCCGCTCTCATCAACTCTCTTGGCAAGCAAACCTGATTTATTCACTCGCTCAACCTGATATCAATACCCCACTTCTGTTTTCAGATGTCATTCCCTCTGTAAATTCGCCTTTGTCGAGCTTTCCGTCATCATTATTCGGAACGGTTTCTCGAGCTCAACAGCATAATCTCAATAATTATCTTCTCTTCAATGAAATAAGGATTCAAGTGGTCTCTAAAAGCAATCATATTGGGCCAGCCGGAACATGGATTAGTCCGAGCGTGTCAATGAACAGTTTTCTCGTCATCCTCGCTCTCCTCCTCTCCACCCACTCACACCTCCCAAATACCCCAAACTCTTTTCTATCACTTCTAAGCACCCAACATGACAACGGAAATGAAGATGGTCATCCCACATCGAAGATCTTGAGGCTGAACAAGGATGTCGTGATCTCCTCGACCATCGCAATCCGATCGGATGATGTGTCGCTGATTGGGAATCACACCACATTCCTGTTCCAGGAACACGACTGGCCAAATTTGGAACATCCCGTGTCGTCTCGGAATCAGCAGTCAACAACAAGAACGTCGCGCAGATCTCCACAATGGAGTGATGATGAAACAACAGCCACAATGTTCATGTTTGATGTTCGGAACAGCACGTTTTGTGTTGAAGGAGTGGACGCGCTGGTGAATTCGGAGTCGAAATCAATCTGCTCTTTGGCTGGCTCTTTTGTGCGGTTTTCGAGCAGCTCGATCACATCGAGCAGCGATATGTGCCCGTTCGTGATCATGGGATCTTCAAATGGGGAGAGATGTTTGGGATCGACGGTGATGTTGTGTTGTGTTCGGCATGAGTCTGGATGGGACTGGATTGTGCCGTTTGTTGGTGTGGGGGATGGACACACACCGCTCGTGTCGTCTGGATCAGCGGACTTGTGTGATTTGGTTGGTGCTGAACTGGAAAGGATTTCAGTGATTGGAACAGGCCTCAGTTTGGAATCTCAAGAACTGATTTTTGGAACTGGCCCTCTGTTCTCGTTTGGGGTGAGTGAACAGAGATGCTGTTTGGGAGTCTCTGGTTGTGCTCCTCTTCGAATGGAAACTGATCTGCACTCGAGCACTCTTGTGAATGTTTCCTCGTCTTCGTCTCCCTTCTCACCAAGCAAGCAGCTGTTTGGAAGTGAAGTGAGTCAGCTCGTTGTTGGGAGTTGTGTTCGGGAGAGCACGAACCACGACAGCGGGACAGCAATGATGTCGCCGAACTTGGGAGGGAATGTGATCTGCCTGAACACCTCCTTCTCATCCTGCATCCGCCAGTCAAACGCCGTGAAAGTCTTTCAGAACCAAAATCTCACACAAGGTTCTCGTCTGAAGAACGTGACATCAGATGTGGCATCTGTCTCGTTCACTCTCTGCACATTCAACGAGATGACAATCGCAGCTGGCTCGAATGGAGGTGGAGCAGCGATCTACCTCCGCTTCACATCATCCTCCCTCACCGTCACAACCTGCTTCTTCCACAAATGCACCTGCACGAAGACTGGCGATGATGGGGGAGCAATACACGTCACATGTTTCGAGAGCCAGAAACTTCCACTCACACTCTCTGACTCATCTTTCACGGAATGTTCTGCAAACGAGTATGGAGGAAGCATCAATGCTAAGTATCCATCCCCGATTTCTGTGGACTGTTGCTTGTTTGAAAACTCCCAAGCAGATGCCGATGGAACAATTTACGTCCATTCAGATGACATCACAGTTAAAAACAGTGCTTTTATTAACTGCTCTGCGAATTCCCATTCTGGTGGCATCTCCTTTTTCCAAGTGACAAATCTTTCTCTCTCCTTCCTTCGATTCAGGGGATGCTTCTGTAAGGACGATCCGGACAAAAAAGACATCTATTTCTGGCTTAATGCTTCAACGCAATTCACGTCTAAAATGTTCCAATCTTGCGACTCCACATCAGGGGCACCAAATGTGTATTTCGGTTCTGACAGAAAAGAAGACAGAGATCTCATCCCCCAAGTCTCAACATACTCCACAACCACAATCAAGTCACTCGATGTTTCGTTCAATGAAAATGAAGCAACAGTGAGAGTGTCAACAGCCACTTCGATCATCGGAACGATGAATGTGCTGCTGGATGGGTCGAATGTTCCTCGACTCGTCCATGTCGTGTTTGGAGATGACTCAACATCGTCGAACTTGGGAACAGCAGTCGTTTCATCTGGAGAGAATGGGGTTCTGCCTCGTGCTGACTATGTCTTCCGATCTGCGGCAGTGACAGGATATCGACTCGGGATCTCATTCGGACCGTTCATTTTCGAAGCATCTTCGACACCGAAAGATTGGAACACAACAGAGATTGTTGTGAGTGGAGTGAACTTGAGAGAAGGGAGTTATTGGATGCTTGTTGAAAAGGACGGAATTGAAGTGAACGTCACACTGACTCGCTCAGACTCAACCACTCTGATCGGAACAGCACCTCTTCATCCATCGACAGCAAAAGGAAGACTGGACTGGGAATCAGAATACTTTGTGACGAAAGTGATGTGGGAAGGAAATGGAGTGGAACCTGAACAAGACATCCCACTTGCGAACTCCATCACATTCACAACACCAATTGGACCTCCTCGAATCACATCAGTTGTCTGTGCCCTGAACGGAAAGAAAGACGTGGTGATTGTTGAGCTGACTGGAGCAAAGCTGACATCCGCAGGATTGCCAGTTGTTTTGAAAGGAACTTCAAACCAGATCGAGTCGAGTGGAGGGCTGTTCAACGTGTCATCGACGAAATGTTTCGTGACCTTTTCGATTGGGGAGAGTGAGTCGAGGACGGATGTTGTATTTGGAGGGAAATACGAATTGTTGTCAGTTGGATCAGAATCGTCGTCGATTCTTGTGGAAGCTGGTCTGTTCATCGAAGTTCCTCATCCTCCTCGAATCACCACTCTCACCGCTCCACTCGAGCTCAATTCGAACCCTTTCGTTCTTTCCGTTTCTGGCGAGAATCTTCCAGCTGATCAGAACTGCACAGTGACATTGACATCAGGTCATTCTTTCTCAGTGTCGTTCAGCTCTCCAAGTGCTGGAACAGCAACAGTGATGATCGGAAGAGGTGGAGAGATGCAATACAACACATCCTACACGATCAAATCTGTGATCCGATTTGTAGGAGGGGAAGACGAACACATCCTGTTCCCCTCAACGCCATTCAGAACCCCACTCGGCCCGACTCTTTCGTCGATTTCGTGTTTGTTCTCGACGTCCAGTCCAGACATCTTGAATGTGTCTCTCTCGACAGAACGAATGCCTCAGGAACACGTCCACCTCGCTCTGAAGTCAAATGAATCGCCGTCGAAAAAGGTTGGGATCCCCATCGCTCCATCGAAACTCTCGGCTGGGTTTGTTCTTGTGGAAGTGTACAATGAGTCGAACACGCTGAAATATGGAACAGAATATTCGATCATTGACATGACAAGTGAAAAGATTACGGCTGTTGTCTTGGTTTCTGGTTTCTCGACTCCGCCTGAACCCATCCGAATCACATCAGCTGACTGCTCGCTTGGAGGAGACCAACAGAAATCGGCAATAGTGTCATTGACAGGAGTGAAGTTGGGAGGAGAGAAAGGATTCGCTATTGGAGTTCGGAAGATGGAAGGCTCGTCATTGATTGGGAAAGAAATTGAGCTGTCTGGAAAGCTCTCTGGTGGATCTTCATCGACGACGCACACGCACTCTGTGTTGATCTTCGGGACAGTCAACTCTCTGCTCTCATTCGGAACGAAATATCAGATCACTCGATTCGAAGTTTCAGGATCAGTTTGTGTTGTGGATACAGATGTGACGTTCTCTGTTCCTGCTGAACCTCCTCGCATTGTGCAGGTCGAAACTCGAGTTCTCAACTGTGATCGAACAAAGATGATTGTGTCACTGGAAGGACGAGCTCTGCTCTCTCGAACGGGAAAGGTGAGTCTGACGAAAGGAAGCACAACTTGGGAATCGTCATCGGATGTGAACATTGTGGACGACACACACTCCACAGCTGAATTCATAGTTGGAAAAGAAGAAACATCTGATCAGCTGAAATATGGAGAAGAATACACGCTGAAAGGGAGCTGGACAGAATCGAGTGGTTTTCATGTGGAAGATGGAATCACAATCGTTGTTCCATTCCTTTGGACATTCACACATGTGGAGTTTTTGTTCTCGAACACTCTCCATACAGGCTGTTTTGTGATTCTGAGTGGAAGAGATCTGATTGTTGGAGAATCGCTGAATGTGACTCTGAACTCCTCGCTCTCCTTCATCGCCACGATCACCTCAGAAACCAAAGCACAATCGACAGAACAGCTGATTGGATGGCCAACGACTCTCCAACACAACACGAAATACACCATCACATCGATTGAAGCAACAAACCCAGATGATGGAGAGATACTCTTCGATCCGGCGATCTCAAACACGACAGGCTCACTTCCGGATGATGTTGTGCTTTTCGTGGATTGTGGGTCGACATCAGATTCGTCGTTGTTGTGTGGGGATCGAAAGCGACCGTGCAGTTGGATTGAGGATGGATGGAAGATTGTGGAATGGATTGGGATTTCATCGTTGTCGATTTCGATCATTCACAACACGACACAGAAATCGCAAGTGCGAATAGGAAGTGACCATGAAGTTGTGATCTCATCAGGACCGTCGACGAAACCGGAACTGTTTGTATCTGCTTCTTCTTATTCGTCGTCGTCGTTGTCATCAGAAATGGAAGGAGAGGGAATGGTTGAAGTTGTTGGAGGTCGGCTTTGGATTCATCAAGTTGATGTTGTTCTGTCCGACTCGCCTTCGCTGATCTTCATTCGAATGGTTGGAGGACATCTGACGATGGAGACATGTTCACTCACGTCGACCTCCACCACACCCTCGAATTCTGAAACGTCGTTGTGTTTGTGGAGTGGAGGAGCGATTGTTCTTGGACAAGCAACAACCACAATCACAACATCGACATTCTCTGAGCTGTCATCTGGAGCGATCAACATGAAGGGGGGAAGCTTGGCTTTCCCTTCGGTCAAGCCATTCACAACTGGGCTCGTCTCCCAGTCTGGTGAGATGCCCGGACCGACCCGTATGGAAATAATGGTGGGTGGTCCGATCAAAGCGTTTTATCCATTATTATCGAAAAAGTTTAAACAGCGCCTGGTCCTTATTGCCGCCTATATCTGGAGATATAAGCCATGATGCTCACGAACAACTGGTCACAAGCCTATTTCACAACATCTCAGTTCAATGAGTTCTAAACAGTTCTAACGCATTTCAACCCAGTCAAAATTCTTGATTCTTGTCTCAGTAAAGCTCCATCTCTTTCAGAAAGACGGAAACATACTTCTGGTGGTCTAGAATCCAGGCCACAGAACTGAAGACAGCACGAGGAATTTTGAACAAGTACCAGCGTCAATCAGGCCCGGAGGCGTGGATAATTTCAGAAATAACCCAGCCAGTAGGTATTTCTGCTTGGACTACCACTATATGAGATTATTACTTCAGTTACCAGGATCGTCACTTCAGACGACAGTGAAGGTCCAACATTGATCGATATTTTCTCACGACTCACTCCATTTCTGTGTAAATCCCATCCAGTCCATCCCAACAATATTAAATGTCTATCAGTTACCATTTGCACAGACCTTCACTCGATCGACATGATCGGTTCGGATTACAGTGGCTGCATAAGCAGCCATTCTTCCTAAACCCGCCATTGTACCATCATAGTCCTCTCATCGACTGAAATGAACCCATCGGATCTGTGCTGCTTACTGGCCCGGGGTATTGTGTCTTGCCATTTCTCAGGAAGATTCACAAAAATATTCTGTTTTAACTGGTAAATTTGAGTCAATTGTTGATTTAACGTTGAGAACAATGAATAATCCGACGGTTCTAGAAGTCATCGTGATCAAGAGTAAAGCGCCCTCTCATCTCACTCCAAAACGTTTCTTGATGTGTCTCAGTGTTAGTCTCAGTTTCTTGAGGTTGAAGAGCGACATTGACGTCAGCAGCATTCGTAGACTTGAGTTCTCTGATCGTGGAACTCCGAGGAGCGAAGTAGGAAGTGATTTTGTTGGGTCGTTGCGGTTGTGGAAGTGGAGAGCCAGGAATTTGATCATTTTGAGGTCTTGCTTCTTGAATTAATGTTAGCATCGTGCCGGTTGAGACAATGGATTTGTCCGACCAGTGCTCGTCCAGCAGATCATCTGGAACGGAGGATGGAATATGAAACTGTCTCCGAAGTTTCGAAAGTGGCTCTGAAATCGAAATGGGATGAATACCGCACGAGCGAAAAGCAGGTCTGATGACCTTCACCATGAATGCTTCCTGAACGGCAGGAAGAAGTGCATTTGCGATTGCTGTTCGAGTGGATGATCGATCAGTTGCTTCCGGTTCCTCAAAACATCGGTAGAAGTGAGTTTTAAAGTTCTAAAGGGTGCATCGTCCATTGGTTGGAGGAGGTTGGTTGTGTTCGGAGGAAACGTATGCAGTATGATTTTATTTTTGAGTAGAAGAGTGTGGAGTTCATGTTGGAATCTTGATGAATGGGAATCAACGAGGAGTAAAGCCCATCTCCCAACGAGTGACTGACAGATTCGTTTCTTTGCTACTTTTGATGAATAGTTCTGATATATAGCGAAAGAATGTCTCTTTATCCATCCAACCGATGCCATTTGGCATTTGACGAATGAGATGTGACGGGAACAGCGAGAATTCTTTGGCATTAGTTTTCTTTGCAACGAGAAGCACGTTGGGTAAAACGTCCCGTCCGCACAAATGCATGAACAGATTGTGGTATTCGGAGTCTTCATTGGTTTTCTTGCGGGGAGTGGGATTTCTTTTTGCATGAGCCTCCAATTGAACCTTCTTGCCGGTCACATTGAGGGAAGACTCATCAAAATTGAAGATCAACCTCTCGTCTATCTCGTATGTCGTGATAACCTTCTCGATCGCATCAATCCAAAGCCTGACAGTTGTTGGATTACAGCATGATATCTTTTTGGTTTCCATCACAGCCGGTTTAGATATTTTAAGCTCCGTCGAAAAATCTTTGTTGTGGTAAATCCATGTCGGACTGAGAGGTCTTTCGAAATATGCCTCACCGACTTCATCAATCAACATCTTCTCCGCCTGGAAAATGAATCAAAACAGAAAAGAACGAGATACTTCCTTCTGGAGAACTGGGAGTTTCACCGTTCCTCGATCGGATTTCTGTTTCTGAAATTGGCTGAAGAGATCCGATCGGAGAGACTTGTTCAGGCGACATGGGCGTCCATTCACTCCACAGTCGCGATTTTCTGCAATAGCTCTTCTTGCCCTCTTGACTGCACTGGAATCAACTTTGGCAACGCGATTGACGATACCTTTCTTGAGTCTGAGATTCTTCTCCACTCGAACGACTCTTTCGGCCCGGGACATACCGAAATATTCCGATTTTGCCATTTCCCGAACGATTGCCTTCTGGTGTGGAGTTCTTGGCTTTTTTTGCTTTTTCATTGATGATGGGCAGAACAGAGTTTGTTCCTTTTTCTGTCTCAATTCTCTTTTTTGCTTCAGTGACGATGCACAAAAATTGATTTCTTATCCAATCAGCAAGATTGAAGTGAGAATCAAAAACAAGAAAAACACTCAATTTCTGCAGACTCTATCCGTACAATGGCGGGTTTAGGAAGAATGGCTGCTTATGCAGCCACTGTATCACGCCATTTCATACCCCTACCCTGTCACTGCAGCTCAAAAAGATCATGCCACAACCATGATCAGGGGTTAGGCATTGTGCCCACGGTGCCCAGCTTTTTTGTGCTCAGGATGTAGCGGCTGTTCAAATTCCTTTTTCTTGCATTCTGAATCTTTTATAGTGTCCACATTTCCTGTGGATTTTCGAGCAAAACGGTAAAATCTCATTTCTTGCGAAAATAGATCGCACTGTTTTTCTAGTCACATTTTGAACACATTTAGCCCGAATTGAATGATAAAGAATTAAAAAAGGAGTCAATTATGTCGAAAATGAACGAGGTGACGAATATTCATGGTGTTTTATGTGATGATTATTAATCTCAGTGACACACATTTTTTTTCGTGGGGCAGATCCAGCCAAAATCATCCACACCTCTCCTCAGTGACTTTTCATTTTAACAACCAGTATTTAACGATGAAATGAACCATCTTTCAAGAAGTGGAAAAAAACAAAAAAAATCTTCAAAAGGGGAATTGAACCCCTTTTGCTTGAACAATCGCTGAAATCAGTCGAAATCGTGGCGCTTATTTTGGCGCCGGTGCTCAGCCCCCCGGACGACAAGCTGAGCACCGATGTGCTCAGCTTGTCGCCATTGTGCCCAGCTCACCTAATGCCTGACCATGATTGAGGATACGATGTTTGTACAAGCATACAACGATGCCACAGCTCGATTCTATTTTGACAGGCTGGCATCTCGTCCCTGGGCAATTCGAACAGTCTTGATATATTTTTCTCGCAACACAAAAAATCAGGATACGTCAATGTCCAACTTCCACCTCAGTCAATGCCATCGATTATGAGGGACGACTTCGACGTTTTTCGATGTTCACGAAGATCTGTTTGATGGGAGCTATTGTGCCGTCAATATGCTTTCCTCCGTTAAAAGCGGACAACTGACTCTTCTTTTGCTCCTTAGAGCGATGCCACTCTCAACCCCTCGAGGTTCACGGCCCCTTTCAGCATCGTCTCACAGATCACCTCGGTCGAGGGCAAACCCTCCACTACCCCCACCTATCTTACGCAAATTAGCCTGAAAGTACTAGCATCCACTGCTGGAATGTATTCGACCGCTAGCTCAGACGATGACAAGGGCCAATACGCCATCCCATCCAACGCCATGATTACGGGATGTGGACCATTCATTTAGACTTTCTGCCGACATCAACAGGGCCTTCGAACAAAGGCCTTATGTTTGATGCAGTTCCCAGCGACCTTAATGGTTATTCTAATGGGATCCTTCTCACACAAGAAGTAACATCGTTCGCCACCAACTTCCGCCTAATAGTGATCATCGTGACTTTGGACAAGCTCTAGCAGGGACAGTTGCGTCTTTCCATCTTGAATTTCTAGGCAATCATCTCTTTTCCGGAACATTCAACATCACTCAGTTCAAATCACCCATGTACGAAGTATTCCGACATCTTTGTCCCGCCGGGCAATTTTCGTTGTTGAAAGTGAGGTCGTTACGATCGTCGAGACTCATTTTTCGTTTTCGGAACAGATTTTATAATCACATGGGTCAGAACCAATTCAATTCATCTCTTGATTTGGAGGAATGCACAACCATCTCATTGTGTTGCATTCCTCGTCATTTATCACACTAACCACGTCACAGAAGAAGCAGACAAAAACTTGACACTTCGCCTCACAACACTCTCACCCAACACTGCTCGCAATCACCACACTAAGCTCAGCATCATCGCCAGAATTGCCTTTCATGATTTCGGGAAAGCCACAATCACTTCGAGCCCTAAAGATTCGTGATGCAAAATTGAATGAAACAGCGAAGTCTGAATCGCGTCCAAACCGTTCATCAACCAGAGTGTGATTCCGTTGACAACTTGGGGCGAGGTCGACAGGGCAATTCTTTCAACCATCAAAACTCAATCCAATCAACAGAGAATTATCGCCTGAGAGTCGGAAGAATCTGCTATTTTCACATTACTCGATCTGGAATTCTTCTTTACATCAATTGTGAATGTTCAGCCGTTCATCTTCATCGATTGAAAAGATATCAGAATGCAACATTGTATGATTACAAAATCGAACTGCGCCCACAATTTTTGCTTGTTTTCTTCCAAGGTGGAGGAAATATCATTCATCGGACGCGAGATCAAGGACATCAAATCACCAGAAACCGTCATTTACACGTCACCAATGCCATCTGACAACTCTATCGACACAGAGGAGGTCACAAATTATGGCCAACACAATTCCAACTCCCCTCTCACTTTCGGAAGAAGTGTAGCATCAAAAACCAAACTGGACAGAGCAGGATGCGAAGCGGAATCAGCATCGCTCTCTCTCTTTGGAGGTCATTTTTCGCTGTCATCGTCGACAGCTCGTGGACAGATCGTTCGACGAACAGCACACCACAACCAACTTATCTATTCTTTTATCAACCGATCGCAGAATCTTTCACGTATCTGCATGACATCTTCATTCAAGGAATGCCAAACTACTCACTGATCTCGTCTGTCAAATACTTCTTCTCTGTCGTTGCCTCTACCAGCCACAACGGAGTGCGATCCAGAATCGACAGTTCAAGATGTGGAAGCGGTGATCGGCCTTCTGGGACAGCTTGGACAGTACAGAGCCACGCCCTTCAGCATGAGGAGGACAAGAGTTGTTTATTTGTGCGATCTTCAGAGTTTATCTTGGAACTGATGCGAAAGGGGACGGGAAAATGGGATTCCTTGAAGTGCACACAACAGATCGAGTAGACATTTAGATAGCATCAAAGAGGAGAAGTGAAGAAGCGATACTTGCACTTTGGGGAGACGAGAGAGGAGGGAACCCGCCAGAGCAAGTGGATGAGAGAGCTTGCGTTGGACAGATGGAAGGAGGAGTGTGGGGGGATGAACTCCAACCAATTTGAACGGCAGGTCAGAGTCATCAATGAAACTATTGTTCACAGGGGAAGTTTTTGTTCTCGGAGAAAAGTTCAGGGTGGAAGTGATGGGAGTTAAGGTTGTGAAGTAGGAGAGAAAATGTGAGGTGGAGAGATGGAAGATGGAAGGTTGTGAAGGGGAAGATGATTGAAAGACGATTCATTTCCGGAGAGCACTGGGGCGAGGAAGTGCATCATGAAGGGTCTGTGATGAAGGATGAAGAGCGCGTTTTTGATTGGGAAGACAGACATGAGGATAGTGGAAGGATCTCCCAATTGCGGAGTTCACCTTGAGTTATGCGATGAGATTGGGAGTAAGGATTGATGGACAGTTGTCACATGCGGTGTGAAGGTGTGAATCGCAATGATGTGGTAACCCTCTCCGTTGAACTCGGACAGATTGTGAAACATCTAGAACCAACATAGCCAGGAGAGTCGAGTGAGAATTATGAAAGAAAGGAAGGAATGTGATGGAAGAAGGGAGTTGTGATGTTTATGAGAGGAAGGTTGGAATCCTGTTGAAGGAGAGAGTTGAGTGGTGATTGTGAAGGGAGTTGAAGGGATATTTCTGAGGAGGATAGTCGAGTGATGAGTTTGGGAAGAGAAGGAAGGAAGTGGAAGGTGATCAAAGGGTGAGGGAGCGATATGAAAGGTAGAAACACTCGCAGCCAATTCCCAAGGTGAATTACAGGAGCGAATTCCCGAAGAGCGGGGTGGCAGTCGCGACAGGAGCGTACCAGTCGCGAGTCACGGTCATGATTGGGGGAAGATTATGAACAGCTGATGACACCACCCACAGAGGAACAGTTCGAGACATTTGGGCACGATTCAAAAGGAGAGTGGAAGAACAGAGAAGGACGTGTGAGTTAGTGGACGAGAGAGAAGAGAATCAGAGCAGGAGTCGGGAGATGACGAAGAAACAAAGACGAACGAGAATAGAGAGAGAGAGATGGGAGTGGGATGCGAGTTGGCTCGCTGCGGCTTGAAGCCTTCGCACTGCTCTCCATCGCATTGATTCTGAGAGAGAGAGGGAGGGAGAGAGAGATGAAGATGGGAGTGGGATGCGAGTTGGCTCGCTGCGGCTTGAAGCCTTCGCACTGCTCTCCATCGCATTGATTCTGAGAGAGAGAGAGAGGGAGAGAGAGATGAAGATGGGAGTGGGATGCGAGTTGGCTCGCTGCGGCTTGAAGCCTTCGCACTGCTCTCCATCGCATTGATTCTGAGAGAGAGAGAGAGAGAGGGAGAGAGAGATGAAGATGGGAGTGGGATGCGAGTTGGCTCGCTGCGGCTTGAAGCCTTCGCACTGCTCTCCATCGCATTGATTCTGAGAGAGAGAGAGAGGGAGAGAGAGATGAAGATGGGAGTGGGATGCGAGTTGGCTCGCTGCGGCTTGAAGCCTTCGCACTGCTCTCCATCGCATTGATTCTGAGAGAGAGAGAGAGAGAGGGAGAGAGAGATGAAGATGGGAGTGGGATGCGAGTTGGCTCGCTGCGGCTTGAAGCCTTCGCACTGCTCTCCATCGCATTGATTCTGAGAGAGAGAGAGAGGGAGAGAGAGATGAAGATGGGAGTGGGATGCGAGTTGGCTCGCTGCGGCTTGAAGCCTTCGCACTGCTCTCCATCGCATTGATTCTGAGAGAGAGAGAGGGAGAGAGAGATGAAGATGGGAGTGGGATGCGAGTTGGCTCGCTGCGGCTTGAAGCCTTCGCACTGCTCTCCATCGCATTGATTCTGAGAGAGAGAGAGAGGGAGAGAGAGATGAAGATGGGAGTGGGATGCGAGTTGGCTCGCTGCGGCTTGAAGCCTTCGCACTGCTCTCCATCGCATTGATTCTGAGAGAGAGAGAGAGGGAGAGAGAGATGAAGATGGGAGTGGGATGCGAGTTGGCTCGCTGCGGCTTGAAGCCTTCGCACTGCTCTCCATCGCATTGATTCTGAGAGAGAGAGAGAGAGAGGGAGAGAGATGAAGATGGGAGTGGGATGCGAGTTGGCTCGCTGCGGCTTGAAGCCTTCGCACTGCTCTCCATCGCATTGATTCTGAGAGAGAGAGAGAGGGAGAGAGAGATGAAGATGGGAGTGGGATGCGAGTTGGCTCGCTGCGGCTTGAAGCCTTCGCACTGCTCTCCATCGCATTGATTCTGAGAGAGAGAGAGAGAGAGGGAGAGAGAGATGAAGATGGGAGTGGGTTGCGGAAGCTCGCCACTGGCTAGAGACACCGCACTACTCATCGTTTGGATTGTCGGATGAAGAGAAAGAGAGTGACGGCGAGTAGGATGGGAGTTTCGTAGTTCCAGACATCAATGCAAATCTCTCATTCTGTTGAAAGTCGTCTCCACTCGTGTTGATAAACCGGAGTGGATGGAACTTTGTGAGACAAAATTGGATATGCGAACCGAATTGAACATCATCAAATCTGTGTACCGTCGTTGAACAAGCCGTCCAGTTGGACAACCCGTCCACATTTGGTATGAAGTCAAACTTTCGTCTCATTTTTCTCTTCATATACTTCTCTTTTCCCATATTTCCATTTCATTACTGTTTCATTCACTTATTTCAACAAATTTTTTGGTGAATTGAATTTTTTAATCTCTTCTTGATCTTGTTCTCATTGATCTCCCCTCAAGTCTTTTCTCAGTCAACTGCTTCATAGAACGAGTCTGGATCTCTGACTTCTTTGTTGACAGTTTCATTGCAGGTTGCGCTTTTCGTTTCTCGTCATGTTTCCGTTTTGGCTTTCTTTCTCTCTGTTTGACAGTGGACTTCCGGAGGATGATCTTCTTTGGTTTGAACTGTCTTGCTTTCTTCCTTTCTTCTTTTCTTTTGAATTGCCTCCTTCTTCATCATTTTCTCAATCATCTCTTTGTACTCAGAAGAATTCCAGGTCTCACCACTTTTCTACAGCCACAAAAGATTCATCATCAATATTTGACAGGTTTGTCTGTATTGATTGTGATTTTCGTCAGCCTCAAAAGGAATACGATCGATGAGTGGCTGCGAATTTAAATCAGAGATTCCACATCTCTGAAAGGCCAACTCGATCGTGCTGATCGAGAAGGCCTTCTCGACGGCGCGCGGCAAAGCATAAGCGATTGCTTCTCGATGAGCTTGTTGAGTGAACGGGCATGGAGGTGTGTAGAATCGTTGGTACATGTTTTTGAGGCTTTGGAAGACTTTGTCGTCCAATGGTTGGGTCAGATTTGTTGTGTTGGGGGAAGCGTTAATATCATGATATTGTTTTCTATTGCAGTTTTGGAAAGATTAGACGAAAAGTGCGATGCACAGTTGTCGAGGAGAAGGAGTGCGGTCTTTCCAGCGAGATGAGGAGCCATTCTTTTTTGTTGATGGCAGGGATGATGGTTTCCTGTAGGATGGTCGAGAATATGGTCCCATTCACATATCCATTGGAAAACAATGAGGAACAATATCAAACTTGTGAAGTGAGTGAAACTCACTTGGTTCTTTGGCGAGAGGATACACTAGACAATGCGGAAGAGTGGTTCCATCTGCGCAAATCGTGCTTGCTAGAGTGAAGTTGGGGATCTTTTGAGTCTGAATTTGAACGGGTGGTGGGGTCCCAGCTTGATGAATGACAGTTTGAGCTTTTCTTTCCGTCATTGAGAAGCCAGTCTCATCGTAGTTAAAAATTAGCTCCTGTTGGACTTGGTATTCTGTGACAACGTCTTTCAAAAGGGAAATCCAAGTGTTCATATTCTCAGCGTTCGCTGATTTAATTTTTGAGAGATCCATCCTTATTGGTTTGGAGAAAATGAGATCGGGGTTGGAGTCGCAAAAAGTCCAGGCCCATGATCTATCCAGTGTGGTTTCCCGTGCAGTAGCGCTAGGTGAAGTGCGCATGATCTTCTGAATCTGGAAAATTAAAAAAGAAAAGACCATACTCGTGTTTGGACTTGTGATCTAGTGATCGGAGTTTTTTGTTGAACTTTTTGCTTCATCCATCCGACTAACAGATTCATCTCCCTTGGAGGGACTTTCGATTGCCGTCCTGATTGTCGGATAGCTCGGCCTTCACGAAATGCTCTTCTTGCCCTCGAGAGCGAACGGCTGTGGATTCCCGTGATGGTTTGTATGATCCCGCCACGGATTTTCATCACTTTTTCGAGTTTGAGAAGATATAGGAGCTTGTCTTCAGATTTGATCTTCTTTTTCTTCAGAAGACTCTCCACTTCACGGAGATTCCTCCACCAATCAGCTGAACGTTGTTTCGTTGTCTTATTCTGAAAGAGGAGAAATGATTGAAGGAGATGGAGAAACAAGAAGTCGAATATGTCACGAAATACCATGAATGTGCGGATGATAGGGTATCGTGATCACTGGATGACGAGAAACGGGACAAGCAAAATATAGGGGAGATCAATGAGAACAAGATCAAGAAGAGATTAAAAAATTCAATTCACCAAAAAATTTGTTGAAATAAGTGAATGAAACAGTAATGAAATGGAAATATGGGAAAAGAGAAGTATATGAAGAGAAAAATGAGACGAAAGTTTGACTTCATACCAAATGTGGACGGGTTGTCCAACTGGACGGCTTGTTCAACGACGGTATCACTGTTCAACAAGCTCCCCTCAGACTTCTTGAAATTTGGACAATCTGTTTTGAATCGAGTCTAGTAAAGTCAGATGGGTTTGCTCTTCGGATTTCCAAACGATGTGTTTTCTCTGATTCTCTATCAAAAATTTAGGTTTGATTTCATGATATTTCTCTTCTACTGTCTTCTTTTATCAAGCATAGTACACTGCTTTCTGATTCCTTGAAAATACGCTCTTTTCTTCCTCCACGACTGGATCATCATTTTTCCCAAGCTGGTTGTACGAGACCCTTGAATGCGCCCAGCACCCTATGTCTTCTCTGAGTTGTTCCGGTATCGTCCTTTGTTGTCTTCTTTTTTCCAATCGAATACTCTCCTCATTCTCTCAGCACACGATCACGAAAAAAGTTGAAGAATGTGCTCAACAATGATGTAGAAATCTTGATATGGAATTTTGAATGAAAATTTTGAAAGATAATCGAATGTCGACACATGAGACAGACAGAGGTTTGACACTTTTTTCCTTTTTGATGAAAAATGCAATTCTACAGTTTTACGTTTGACATGACGAGTTACAAATTCCTCAACATTCCGACCGACTGTACAAATCTCGCTCCATCCGACCAGCATCCAATCTACACGCTCGCCCATCGAACGAGATCGAATCGCATCGACATCACAAACGGCGTGGAAGGGCAGGATGTCGAAATCACTCGCTGTACCTTCTACAAAATGACGAACTCAAACGGGGCTCCAGCCATCCATTTTCACGGAACGGTCGGAAACACCAAAATCGACGAGTGCTCCTTCTTCGATTGCAATGGAACCAGCACCTGGGCAGGTGCTGTGCATGTTTCTTCCGATTTGAGACTGCTTGCATCAATCACGTTCTCGTCGTGTGTCGTAGTTCGGACAACGAGTTCTGTGGATTATGGGGGGCTGTCAGACTCAGAGCAAAGACGTCGTACACTTTGTCGGATTGTGTGTTCTTCCAAACGAACAGCGTTCGGGACGGATCAGCGCTCTCAATCGACAGCTCACTTGTTGGATATGAATCAACAATCTCCAACACGACATTCGATTGTTGTACTGCGTCTTCGGAAAGTGATGGATCAACACTGTTCCTCAAGAACTGCTTCTCTACCGTCATGTCATGTCTTCGATTCATCGACACTCAAAACGATCAAGCGAGAGATATCTACGGCACAAGCCTCTATTTCCCGATCGATGCAACGACAGTGAAGAACTGTGAATCCACTCGATCGACACTCATCGGAACAGCACAATATAGCAACGGATCAGTCGTCTCTTTTGACGATTTATTCACAACCATCACTCACCAGACAGTGGTGAAGTCGTTTACGATAATTGACGACCAGAATGGCAAAGCAACATTCACAATCGAAGTTGAACATGACGTGATAGGGGAGTTGGTCGTTGTGGTGGAGAATTTGGAGAGCACACGCCCATCCTCTCCTCCACCCATCCCTCGCTCGCTCGCATTCTCCTTCCCAACAGCAGCGAAGATAGCAACTCGCACAGTTGATGTGGGAGACACTGAACTGATCCAATCTGCAGCGGCTGAATACAAGCTAAGAAGAGCAGGGATCGCTAACTGGCTTGTGCACACACTCCGAGTGAAGTCCAGAACTGTCTCGTTCACCGACGAGACGAAGACGCAGATCGTCCTTTCACTCGATTGCGATGGGCTTGTTCGAGATGGATACTCGATTCTGGTGAAGACAGGAAGCACCGAACGAAACATCTCGCTCGCCGTTGGAAGTGATGGAAAGACGCTCCTCGCAACTGGCCAAATCTATCCGATTGATGGATCTGTTTTCACGTTCTCGACAGACTATGAAATTGTGGCTGTGAAGGATGAGTGGGGACGTGCTCTCATTGTGCCCGAGGCTGTCACCTTCCGCACGCCTGACGAACCAGCGAGACTCATCAAAATGACACACGACGGATTCGATTCCACTGGGGAACATCTGATTATGAAAGTTCGAGGGAGGCAGATGCCTGTCGGAACATACACAATCACATTGAGTCCTGGGGGAGAAACATTCAACGTTGTGTTTGGAGAATTGAAGGAAGGAGAGACACTGGAAGAACGAGATTCTGAACCATTCCCAATCCGAATCTTTGGAGAGAACAAGAAGATCTCGTTCGACACGTCTTACACAATCAACACTGCATTCGACGCATCAGACTCTCCAATCTTAGTCTCGCAATCGGAGACAGAAATGACGACGCCTTCTGAACCAGCGCGGATCACAGCGATCACCGGAAAGGACTATTTGGATGATAAGAAAGAGATCAGACTGAGTTGGGAGGGACGATTGATGAAGAAAGGTCCGTACACTGCGACGCTTTCAGTGAATGGATCATCGACAGCGAAGACAACACTCACTCTTCCATTCGATTCTTCTGAATCAACATCGACGACGACAGAAACACTGTTCAAATCAGCATCGAATGGTCTGAAATACAGCACCACGTATGTTGTGACAGGAGTGAAAGACAAATTAGATGAACCCGTGTTCTACAACTCTGGGATGACATTCACGACCATTGCTGAACCGACTCGTCTTCTGTCGATATCATCTCAAGTGAATTGTACGGATCTGAACACGACGACGCTGACACTGACTGGCCATCAAGTGGCGACTGGAACTGCGACGCTGACAGTTGTTCTGTCGTCGGTTGTGGTTGGATTAGAAACAGACTCCGACAAGATTAATCTTCCCGTGTCATTCACGCGATCTGGAGATAAGTCGACAGGAACAGTGTTGATCCCTCTGAACCCGACACCGAAGCTCGCGTATAGTAGGACATATCGAATAGTGTCTCTGTCGTCAGCGGATTACATCGACACAACACTCACCTTCTCGACGCCTTCTCAACCTGGAAGGATCAAAACAGTTGAGCCGTTGACATATGGGATCTTGGATACTGAGGTGACGATCACCGTGACTGGCGTTCATTGTCCATCGTCGGACGTCATCATCACGTTGAGGAAAGACGGGACTTCGGAAGAAACGAATCTGACGTTCACGTGTGTTTCAGATCAAAAGTTTGAGTACACAGCGACAGTGTGGAGTGCGACAGGGAATGTGGAGTTGGTTGAGGGAGCGACGTACACACTTGTGAAGACAGGAACGAGTGGAGTGTTTGTTGATTCTGGGCTGAAGGTTGCGATTGGTGCAGCATCATCTCGAATTGTGTCATTGGGAGATTTCACAAATGGAGATGACCTGAACACGACGAGGATTGCTGTGACTGGAGAGAAGATGAGTGCTGGGACGTACACACTAAGATTTTTGGACTCGACTCACTATCAAGCAACTGGAGATGAGAACTTCGTTGAGACGGAAATTGTGTTCACGACAGAGACAGAAGGAACGATGCTGATCAATCTTTATCCCACCGCCCAACTGATCTACGGACACACTTACTCGATCAAATCGTTCACAATACCAGAATATGTGTCAGAGAAAGTGATCAACCATATCACGACGTTGACAGCGCCCACCGAACCGAGCCGATTGGAGGGCGTAACACCAGTTCTGAGTGACGACGAACAAAATGTGATTCTGATGTTTGAAGGAAGAGCGTTCGGTTTTAGTGTGTACGAACTCACCCTCCAACAAGCTACATCAAACAGTGAGATTGTTATTTCTCTTGTTCGCAATGAGGATGGAACACTTTCTTGCTCAATCTCCACTGACAACTCATCACCAAAACGTGTTGTCTTCGGTGAAGTTTACACGATCTCACAGATCACGAAAGACTCTGCTCCAATCATCATCAACCCAGAAGCCAAGCAATTCACTGTCCCGTTCTCGCCACTCCTCAAGTCCATCTCGTTCGAGTTCACAAACTCACAATGCACATCCTTCAAACTGGTTCTGACAGCTGAACACGTCAACATCGATCGCAAATATAGTCAGGACAAAACCCGATACTTTGATTTAACCCGATACCCTCCGTGGTACCGCTGGTGTCCATCATTTTTTTGTTGATGACATTTCCTCCACAATCACTTTTCATCATTTCATCTTTTTGTTTTCAAGTGGAAGAATGAGTAATAAACGATCATCATTTGAAAACCAGAACTGGTAATTGTGAATGTTGATGAAGTGAAATGTGATCAGACCCACAACAATGGAAAAGGACAGCCCGATCTCGCCTCCACTTTCACCACGAGATGTTTCACATCTCATGAGTGGAAGTGACATCAGATCACTTCCATCTCGCGTGGAAAGAGGATTAAAGATTTACGCAGAACAGAACGTGACGCTTGATACTGTCGTCCAAGCCGGAGTCTGCAGCGAAGCGGCACTAAAGAGAGGAAGGAGAGCGGAAAAAGAAAATCGCCCACCAGGAAAAGATGGAAGACCGACACTATTGACAACTCAAGACGAAAATGAGTTGTATGATAAAATTCTGACCAAGATCGCTGAGAAAAAACCGATGAAAAAAGCGGAGATCCTCCAAGAAGTCTTATTTTTTTCACTTTTTTTCCGTTTTTAGATGAATATCATCTATTCAAAGAGTCCTAGATTCAATCCTGATCACCCGTCATTGAGTATGTGGAATGTCAACGCATTCCTAAAACGTCATTCTCTCCTCGACTCTATGAAACCCGGATATTTAGACCCAGACCGATTGAAAGCATCCACTCTTGCTAACATTGTCGGTTGGTACGAACTGCTGGAGAGTACTGTGAGATTGGAAAACATCCACGATGACTTGATATTCAACTTGGACGAATCATCTCTCCGGATCGGAGAGGACAATTCTTCTCTGGTCGTTTACTTTGCTGGCGAACAATGTCCTCCAATTCCTTCCGCTTCTCGCGTACAAAATGCGACACTCGTTGGAACGGTCAATTCCACTGGAATCCATCTTGATCCCATTTTACTATGGCCGTCCAAGCTTCCCGTAAAAGAATTCGAAAAATTTCCACAACAGCACATTCATGTCGAATACAACGAGTCAGGATGGATGAATACGAAAACATACATCGAAATTATGTCAAATCACATCATTCCAGAAATCGTCGCATTTCGGCAACAAATCCACAAGACCAATCGGAATGCACTCCTACTGATGGATGGGCATCTTACAAGGCGAAATCCGGAAATCATTTCTCTCTGTCAACAAAACCACATCCACATACTCCTCTACCCATCTCACACCTCGCACATTCTTCAGGTGTGTGATCAGTTTGTTTTCTCGAATCTGAAGCAACAACTCAAAAGATTATTCGTTCCTCCATCGACGTCGAGCATAGTCGAATATCGCACGAATCTCGCGAAGGCACTTCCTGACGCTCTGAGAGAAGCGTTTAAATCTTCTTCGATTTTAGCCTCATTTAATCGATGTGGCTGTTATCCAATTTCGCTCGAAGCGGCTGTGCAGAATCTGAAAAGATTTTGTCCTCAAATTGATATTACCTTTCTTGAAGAATTTCGCACTCGAACCAACCTCAACATGAAACCAAGTTCGTTTCTACCTCCCGATGAGGTCGTAACAAATCACGGATCACTGTTGACAACTTTTCACGACACTGTAAAATTACCTGGACGGAAACAGACACTCATCACGGATTTTGCAGTTCGTCGCGATCGTAATTCTCGCGATTCTCAATCAAGTATCCTGAGGGGACGACCAACTCCACGTCGACGTCGAAGCCACTCCCGATCTGAAAGTGAGGGAGCGTGTCCCGAACCTCGGAGAAGGATCAATCGGCGTGAGATGGTGCGTGATGATGATGAACAAGAATCCTGAATCTATCGCAGGCAAGTATCAATTTTGCACGTAATATATTTGATTCACTTCATTTTCAAGTATTCTCCAGTTATGACCTATTTTGAATCCAACATATTTCGTAAAACGGGAGAAAGAAGCCAAAAAATAAATGATGTGTCTAGATCAACACCGAAACAGTATCGGGTTTTATCAAAGTATCGGGTTTTGTCCAGACTATACACTTTGAGATTGGAATCTGGGGAGACATTCGCTGTCACGTTCTCGACACCCGAGAAAGGAGAAACAGAATCGCATCCGATTGGAGCGAACGGCACTCTCGACTATGGAACAGAATACACAATCGCTGAACTGATCGCCGATTCAAGTGTTCATCCAATGAGGAAGCAAGTGGACAAGTTCACGACACTACCAAAGCCAGCAGAACGGATTGTTGTGGTGGACAGGACAGGAAGTGGTGAGACGGAAGAATGTGGAGGAACAGACAAACCATGTGATTCGGTGCGAAGAGGATGGGAAGTGGGGATGATGAGAGATGGAGAGAACGGACAGCCAGTTGTGGTGAAGGTGAGGAGAGAGGTGGGGTTCGGGGGAAGAGTAGCTGTGGGAGAACGAACACTGAGAATCTGCTCGGAATCGAGTGTGATGAGTCGAATGATTGCAGAAGCAGGAACTGAAGATGGAAGTGAGACTGGGAAAGGACTGGTGAACGTGGTTGGAGGACGGGTGGTTGTGAACGACATCCTTCTCGTTCTTCCGATCTTGTCGCCACTGGAGTCGTCTCGTGCGTTGAGTGTGATGTGGGGATGGGGAGAGGTTCGTCTGTCGTCAGTTTTGATTTCGCAGAAAGAGTCGGGAAGAGTGGGGATGGGGGTGGTGTGGTTGGAGTGTGGAGTGGTTGAGATGAAGAAAGTGAAAGCTGCAAATGTGTGGATGGAAGATGGAGTTGCACTGCTGCGCGTGGAGAGTGGAATGAAGGGAGTTGGTCTGGAGATTGAAGAATGTGAGTTCGCCGACATTCACACCCTCAACTCGCCTCTCCTCTCGTTCTCCTCTCGCTCGCCATCGTCGTCTCTTCATCTCTTGACCTCTTCATTCCTCAACGTTACCTCAACGCACACACTCTCAACAGGACTGATTTCCATTGCGACGAGCCAGCCAGTGGTGACCGTGTTGGAGTGTGTGTTCTCTCGGTGTGGAGTGTTCTCTGCGTCAGGAATGGCGTTCGGCCCAACGATCTCGTTCTCTCTCTCGTCGCCCACTCCTCTGCTCTCGATCTCGTCTTGTGTCTTCACTGGATGCTTCCCATTGTCGACAGTTTCTGGTTATGTGGTGATTGCTTCGTCTTCTCTGTCTCGCGTGGATCTTGTGAACACTCGATTTGTGAATTCCGAACCGAACATGAGATGTGGGATGCTTGTTGTGTATACGAACTGTCTTCCGATTGTGGTTCGTCGGAACACGCGTTTCTCGGATTGCAGTTTGATTGTTCGACAGGCACCGTTGTGACTCGCTCTCCTCCTCCATCACGATCGAATCCACTCTCTGCTTGTATCTCCAGCGCAGATTCTGGTTTTTCTTCATTTTCTGAGAATTCTTCCCTCCCCTTCTTGATTTCTCTTATCCAGGATTACTTCATCAATCTTGTTCTTGTTTTTATCATTTTCATCTCACTGACAGGAGTTTGATTCTCATTTGATGGTGGTTCTTGAAATCTCACAAATTTAAGGGCAATATACAATTCGCTAACAACGATGAATCACTCTTCATTTCGATGGAGTTAACCCTCAATCGGATCGACTCATCAGTGAATTCAGTTTTGAATTCTAATCAGAGCAACAAGTCCGGATTGACATCCACATTTCACTCAGTTCTCATCAACCATCTTGAGATACAAGCCCGCATTGCGCACGCGCGCAACATGATATCAAGATCCCACTTCTGTTTTCAGATGTCATTCTCTCAGAAGTCTCGCTATTGTCAAGCATTCGCTCCTCATTTCTCCGAACGGTTTCTCGAGCTCAACAACTGTCAGAGCACGAAAATCCTATATTCAATGAAATAAGGATTCAAGGAGGCTTCAGATGAAATGATATTGGGCCAGCCGGAACATGGATTAGTCCGAGCGTGTCAATGAACAGTTTCCTCGTCATCCTCACTCTCCTCCTCTCCACCGAATCACACCTCCCAAATACCCCAACCTCTTTTCTATCACTTCTAAGCACCCTCAACAACAACAGAAATGAAGATGGTCCTCCCACATCGAAAATGTTGAGGCTGAACAAGGATGTCGTGATCTCCTGGACCATCCCAATCCGATCGGAAGATGTGTCGTTGATTGGGAATGGTACCACATTCCTGTTCCAGGAACACGACTGGCCTAATTCGGAAAATGCTGTGTCGTCTCGGAATCAGCAGTCAACAACAAGAACGTCACCCAGATCTCCACAATGGAGTGATGATGAAACAACAGCCACGATGTTCATGTTTGACGTTCGGAACAGCACGTTTTGTGTTGAAGGAGTGCATGCGCTGGTGAATTCGGAGTCGAAATCAATCTGCTCTTTGGCTGGCTCTTTTGTGCGGTTTTCGAGCAGCTCGATCACATCGAGCAGCGATATGTGCCCGTTCGTGATCATGGGATCTTCAAATGGGGAGAGATGTTTGGGATCGACGGTGATGTTGTGTTGTGTTCGGCATTCATCTGGATGGGACTGGATTGTGCCGTTTGTTGGTGTGGGGGATCCATTTACATGCACATCTTCTCCATTTTCATTCCTACCCTCGAATCCTGTCGCGATGATCGTCTGGCCACACTCTGGAAGATGACCATGGACGAGTGAGAGAGAAGCAGACCACAATCTCGATCCTGTCGACAAGGAACCAATTCATCTATCTGTGAGAGTCCTTCAGGTCTGGTGGGTTCTCAGGGCTGAGGATGTGGTCGTGTGGGGGAAGGACACGACCAGAAAGTGTGAATACGACACAGTTTCGTTGGATTCGAACAAATGGAGAGACAATGTCTGTGGATAAACCGGAAACATGAATGAAGTTCGCGAGTCAAGGTTGTCGGTGGTGAAAAGTGTTCGGATGAGAATTCGTTAGTGTTGAACGATTGTGAACACAATCGACGTCTTCCCAACATCTGTGATGGAAACTATCCAGAAGATATGAATGGAAGAGTCCTGTCTTCCTGTCAATCAGTGCGCAATACTGCGCCAATCCCAATCAGACGAGCAGTGGAGACTGGAGTTGTTGAGATGCTCGCTGTGGAGTTTCCCTCAGGAAACTGTTCGTTCAATGTCACACTCATCAAATAATTTGGTGTTGAAAGTCCGTTCCGTCGAACTATATCAGGAACAACAAAGCTGACTCACAATGACACCGTAACAATCATTCACAATGGAGTGTCTCGGTCGTAACCTTGTCTCCTTTTCGATGGTCAACTCGTTGAGCCATCGTTGCAGTTTGAGCCTTGCATGGACATATCAAGCTCGACAATGGTCGAACCGAGGAGATCTTTGTGGTTGGGATGGATTGCAACGTTCTCCATCCATTCATCGACGCTGAGCGATAATTCTCTCGCTGAGCGATGTTCCCAGCGTTTCTACAACAATTTTCTGAACAGATGACAATGTCATCGCTGACCAATTCAGCCCAGTGGATGCAACTCACACTGAACATGGCAGAGCTGGTGCTGCGGACGGACCTTTCTTCAACAACGAGTTGTCCAGGTGAAGAACCATTTCAGTTCTCAATCTCGTTTCTGTCACGGTCCATTTGACAAGTACTGGATCTGTGGCGTCGACAGTCAGGGAGGAAGATACGATGGTGAACTAAGTTTATCTGGATACATCAGCAATGAAGACAGCGAGGCTATCGGTGATTGTTGTGTTCACATCAGAGTTTGTCGTTCAGGCTGTAAGAAAAAAGGATGGTCGGTGACCAAATCGCACGGAAGTTGTCTCATTTCTCAACCGAGCTTCCTCGGGATGTGAGAGAACTAATTCGATGTTGGGTTCCGAAATTTGCCTTCTTGTTCGACAGAGTTGTCTCCGATTTGCACCATCTGTCAACACCAAACTTGGAGATGGTGAATTTCAGACTGTTGTCGAGACATACAGCCGAATCTCTGAGAGCTCGTGAGTTCGCAACAGACAATTTTGTGGTCGTTGTGTCCTCAGGGAGAGAGAAGGAAGCGACACAGAGTTTGATGATCGTCAATGCCAGTCGGAGATGAATGAATGGTGGTGAAATCGCAAGGGTCGTCACCTTTCTCGACGGAGCTGTTTCGTGGTGCGGGGAAACTGACAGTGTCTTTGAAGACAAACGCATAAAGGAACGTAATTACATTCGTTTTCGAAATAGCAATGCGAGTTGAAGTTGTTGGGGGTCTGACAGACATATACTGCCCGACACGACGCGTTGATCCAGCTGTAAAATGGTGATATTTTTCTGAATAAAGAGACAATATGTTTTAATTTTCTATCAATGATAATTAAGAGAGTTCAACACCTTGTGACAAAAAATTGGACACCAAAAAATTCTGGATGACGTGAAAACTGTAGAACAAAATTAATGATGGACGTGCTCTTCGCGACATGACACGTGATTCACTTCATCCTGTTCGATCCCTCGAACTTTAATTTTTTTCACTGTACGGGAGTAACACTCGAGGAGGCTGTCACTGAATGAGAGAACGCTGATTCCATTACTTTCTTGTGGGATCGAGTTCACGCCTCACATGATTTTTCGACAAAGGAAGTCCAATGTGACGTAAATCGCATTCTTTTAAAAGAATTGAAACGAGGGTTCACGAAATGTGTTTGATGAGGTTAAAGTCGGTCAAGATAGTTTGAAGGTGTTTCTGACCGATATTGACCTGTTTGATTCTTTGAAGTTTCATGTTTTTTCTTGTTTCATCCAGTTTTATCTCTGAGAAGGATCCGTGTCTGGTGGAGAGGGTCTATCTTTCCCTCAGTGAGAAATTGGACAAAGGATCACGGCATTGTTTTCCGTCAATGATCTCTTCCGCCACGACAAGTTTACAGTTTCAACTAAACCTAGCTCATCACCAAATCCCGAGTTTGCTTTGATGATCACACAACCTTGATTCTCAGCGTGGTGTGACTTTTCTCTTTGTGACTTCTTCAATTGCTCTCGTCCTCTCTCTCGCACGTTCTTCACATCGCCAAACAGACAAAGCTTATGAATAAAACATTTTCATAGAGTGCCATTTCCGAAGGCGCAGCGATTTTGAAAATCATGACGAAGAATGCAAGGAACTCTCTGCGATTCATGGAGATCGAATCGACTCCCATTGAGGAAGGATTGGAAGAAACGGTGTGATTTTTTGATTTTGATTTCTCTCTTTCGATGAACGGCTGAACTGTATGACAGGGTTTTGAATCCGATTTGAACATAATTCAGTGTCTTGATGGTTTCCAACTGTAGCTGGCCTTTTCATTTCGCAACTCACAGTTGATTGTCGGTATTCAGCGCATCGGTGTCCTTTGATACTGCATTGACAGAGACATGGAGCGAGCGAGTTGACTCGTTTCTTCCTTTTCCTTTTCTTCATTCAATCAACTTCTATCTATCACTTGACATTCACAATCTTGGATCCTTTCAGGAGTGATATCTGTTGTGAATCACGTGTCATGTCGTTCGAAGTATGTCCCCCTACAGTAGCATTTCATGTCATACTCTCTTATTTTTCATGATTGTTCTTCCAAAAATTTCACAGAGATGTATAACTCAAGGTAGCTGAAGTGTGTGTAAAATGAACTCTCAACTCTCTCTTGTTCTGTGAAAAATCAAAAATTACAGCCGGATCAGGACGTCGTGTCGGGCAGTATATCAGTGTCGATGATAAGCTTGCACCGAGAGCTGTTTTGTACCAGCATACAAACCTCCAGTTTCGAACAATTCTCGATAAGAAACTCGGAGATGGTGTTTTGATGTTTATTCAGGCAGAATGCTGACCCCAGTGATCTTGATAATCCGTGATGGAAGATGCGGCTACGACTGGTTGTAGTCCGCCTCATTTTAACAATATAGTCTGGACAAAACCCGATACTTTGATAAAACCCGATACTGTTTCGGTGTTGATCTAGACACATCATTTATTTTTTGGCTTCTTTCTCCCGTTTTACGAAATATGTTGGATTCAAAATAGGTCATAACTGGAGAATACTTGAAAATGAAGTGAATCAAATATATTACGTGCAAAATTGATACTTGCCTGCGATAGATTCAGGATTCTTGTTCATCATCATCACGCACCATCTCACGCCGATTGATCCTTCTCCGAGGTTCGGGACACGCTCCCTCACTTTCAGATCGGGAGTGGCTTCGACGTCGACGTGGAGTTGGTCGTCCCCTCAGGATACTTGATTGAGAATCGCGAGAATTACGATCGCGACGAACTGCAAAATCCGTGATGAGTGTCTGTTTCCGTCCAGGTAATTTTACAGTGTCGTGAAAAGTTGTCAACAGTGATCCGTGATTTGTTACGACCTCATCGGGAGGTAGAAACGAACTTGGTTTCATGTTGAGGTTGGTTCGAGTGCGAAATTCTTCAAGAAAGGTAATATCAATTTGAGGACAAAATCTTTTCAGATTCTGCACAGCCGCTTCGAGCGAAATTGGATAACAGCCACATCGATTAAATGAGGCTAAAATCGAAGAAGATTTAAACGCTTCTCTCAGAGCGTCAGGAAGTGCCTTCGCGAGATTCGTGCGATATTCGACTATGCTCGACGTCGATGGAGGAACGAATAATCTTTTGAGTTGTTGCTTCAGATTCGAGAAAACAAACTGATCACACACCTGAAGAATGTGCGAGGTGTGAGATGGGTAGAGGAGTATGTGGATGTGGTTTTGTTGACAGAGAGAAATGATTTCCGGATTTCGCCTTGTAAGATGCCCATCCATCAGTAGGAGTGCATTCCGATTGGTCTTGTGGATTTGTTGCCGAAATGCGACGATTTCTGGAATGATGTGATTTGACATAATTTCGATGTATGTTTTCGTATTCATCCATCCTGACTCGTTGTATTCGACATGAATGTGCTGTTGTGGAAATTTTTCGAATTCTTTTACGGGAAGCTTGGACGGCCATAGTAAAATGGGATCAAGATGGATTCCAGTGGAATTGACCGTTCCAACGAGTGTCACATTTTGTACGCGAGAAGCGGAAGGAATTGGAGGACATTGTTCGCCAGCAAAGTAAACGACCAGAGAAGAATTGTCCTCTCCGATCCGGAGAGATGATTCGTCCAAGTTGAATATCAAGTCATCGTGGATGTTTTCCAATCTCACAGTACTCTCCAGCAGTTCGTACCAACCGACAATGTTAGCAAGAGTGGATGCTTTCAATCGGTCTGGGTCTAAATATCCGGGTTTCATAGAGTCGAGGAGAGAATGACGTTTTAGGAATGCGTTGACATTCCACATACTCAATGACGGGTGATCAGGATTGAATCTAGGACTCTTTGAATAGATGATATTCATCTAAAAACGGAAAAAAGTGAAAAAATAAGACTTCTTGGAGGATCTCCGCTTTTTTCATCGGTTTTTTCTCAGCGATCTTGGTCAGAATTTTATCATACAACTCATTTTCGTCTTGAGTTGTCAATAGTGTCGGTCTTCCATCTTTTCCTGGTGGGCGATTTTCTTTTTCCGCTCTCCTTCCTCTCTTTAGTGCCGCTTCGCTGCAGACTCCGGCTTGGACGACAGTATCAAGCGTCACGTTCTGTTCTGCGTAAATCTTTAATCCTCTTTCCACGCGAGATGGAAGTGATCTGATGTCACTTCCACTCATGAGATGTGAAACATCTCGTGGTGAAAGTGGAGGCGAGATCGGGCTGTCCTTTTCCATTGTTGTGGGTCTGATCACATTTCACTTCATCAACATTCACAATTACCAGTTCTGGTTTTCAAATGATGATCGTTTATTACTCATTCTTCCACTTGAAAACAAAAAGATGAAATGATGAAAAGTGATTGTGGAGGAAATGTCATCAACAAAAAAATGATGGACACCAGCGGTACCACGGAGGGTATCGGGTTAAATCAAAGTATCGGGTTTTGTCCTGACTATACTCGTCAATAAGATCGTTCCCCTATACTGGTTGAGGCATAGATGCTAAAATTGGTCAGCGAAAGAGATGTATGTTGCAATTGTTGGAATTTTTGAAGTTGTCGGATAGAGGATCCCTGTTGGAGGGTTATTTACGGTTTGCCTTTGTTTAAATACCACTCTCCCGGTATCGATGGGACCTTGATTTTGTGGATCTCGGCTTCGCTTATCGTGCGTTGTCATTGCTGATTCTGTCCTCCTCTCCTTTTGAGTTTGTTCATTGCATGATGGTAATGGACTTTACCACGTCATTGTGTCTATCGAAGTCGCTGTCTTCAGGTGAAGATAATTGAAATTGTCGAGGGTTCTTCCTCCGAAGGATCGGCATGTTCAGACCCGTCCGACTGGAGGGATCCAATCTGATAACATTCGCCGGTTTGTCGTCCTTTCATATCGTTGATGCGTATTCCTGCCTCCTCATCGTAGGGTTGTCTCCTATTCTGTCTGTGTTCTGGACTCTGAGTCCGGTTGGTGAAGTGTGCGATTTCTTGTACAACTAACCTTCGCACCCGTGATGAACACTAATTCGACGGGAATCACCAAATCGAAAAGACACTGAGCTAATAACTACATCTGGAGTTGGTGAATGATTCGAGGATCAATCTGCTCCAACTAGGTGTCGAGTGAGCCCTTCGCTGACAAAATGTCTGGATACGAGATCCGTGAGCTACTATTGCTAACTAGCGTGTCATGGGAGAGTGGGTTTGTGGGTTGTACTGCCGGAGAAAAGCAAATATTTGTTGACAGAAGTGAGGTCTCAATAATATGATTGACCATCAAAGGAGCATCAACTTGTTAAGGATCGATATTGGAAAGAGATATTTTCATGAGTAACGATGAGGAGGTGGCATAAATGTATTTGAATGAAGAAATTGACCAGGCCTACCCATTAATAACTTATTCTTATAATTGATCACACCATATATCTCGTCATGAGAGGAGCCCCAGGTTTCGTATTGAACCTACTGGAAGGGCGGTTCAAGAACTCACTCACAAACATCAGCAGAGCTCACAAGCCACGTTGGCACCATTCTAACGCGTCTCCTGCCGCTCGTACCTCTCCGCACACACAGCATTCATCCCACTACAGCTGACCACCTCACAAACCTCGGCTACTGTGAGACGACCACCCCACAACCCACTCTCTCCACGATCAAGACCTGCAGTTCTCCAACAATCTGAGTGAGCCACACAAACACACAAGAATCAAAGAAAACAGGGAGAACGACAAAGAAACAGAGCAAACCACGAAAACACGAAATACACCACAACCCTACACACCCCAATTTCAGTCACAGCACTCCCCCACATCACGTTCCGATCCGACGTCATCAATACCAGCGCGACTGTATCTTCCAACGACCCAGCCAGATGAGGTCACACAACAGGCGTCGCTCCTCTCCCTCCGTCTTCTTTTCTTCCGCATTCACTCGTCCTGATGCCTTCTGGTATCTCCACAAACACACGCGGCAGTTGAGTTCCAATTCTGACAAGATCAACAATTCAACAGCAGACAGAATGTAGGAAAGAGAGTTTATTACAGCCGAAAGGGTGAAAATTACGACGATGATGTGGAGACATGTGTGAGAGAGTGGTTGGAGGTCACCAAGTTTTTGTGGTCCATCCTGGATTGAAATGGATATAGGGTTGTTCATCATCTCTTTCTTGTGTTTCATCCTTCATCTTTGGTGCGATTCGGATAGTATTGACACTTTCTATCTCATATACTTGATTTTCGGTCAGATCTAACAAAATAACCTCTTTCTCGCTATCAATTCACTAATATTCATCATTTCACTGAATTTGAATTAAACTATGTGTAATTGTGGTCATAGTGCAAATAAAAGGGTGAAAAATTTCAACAATAACCCAGAAAACGACGGACTGCCTCTAGCAATACGCGGACTGTCCCTAGCAAAAATGGACTGCCCCTAGCCCAAAAAATGGACTGCCTCTAGTCATAACGCGGACTGCGCGTAGCAACACCCGGGAGAAGTGCCTTGGAAAGAGATGAACAGTGGTTATAGAAGTGAATAGAGAACCAATCTGAAATTGTCATTGAAATCAAAACTAAAAGTCAAGTCCGATTGACCAATTTTGAATCTTGTATTAAAAGGAATTTATGACATTTTGATGACATCAATATTTGGCCTACATTCTAAAAATATGTCCAATATTTTGACCTCGTGAAAAGTGTCAATTTTGAAGCAAATTTTGGCAACATTCGAAAAAATGTTGGCGCTTTTTTGGTGTTTTTCTCTTTTTTACCACAAATCAATGAAATCCAATGTGAGAACCATTTCGAATAATTCTGCAAAAAATTCTAAAATCTCGGGGACACTGTCGGTCATCGATCAAGACAATCCTGATGAAAATCGGTTGAGAATTCGTCGAACTGTGTACCGAACTTTGGTCCAAAAAGTGACCAAAAAAGTCGATGTTCCGATTTTGCTACTATGAACCGCTTTATGGCTCAAATTGTGTTGAAACACGTTTGATTGTGACGGAAATCATTTTGAAAGGTAGGATTTTCGATAAAAAGCACTTCTGAGATTTTTGGTTTGATCCGACCCATTGAGGTTTTTTCGCGTTTTTTGAGATTTTTTTAGAAAAGGTATGGACGTTCGGGACTATGTCCTTTTGATCACTTTTCGTCGTCTTATGGTGTTTTTGGGTGTGAAAACGCTAGTTGGCGTCTTTTTGTGTCATTCATCTCTGAAAACTTTTGACACCTCTACATTCGGACACTTTTTCATGAATTTTCACATTTCACTACTTTCACTTCATTTACTCCGTTATTGCATCATTTTAACGAACATAAGTCAACGCGAGACGTATAGCACATTTCGTTAGTTTCATTTTGTTGGTTCTTCGATCACACCTCTGACGACACATTTGCACCAACATTTTGACACTATGGATTTTTTAATCTGATTTTCACTGCAAATCCTTCTTTCTCACGGTATGAGTAAGGTGTGCTCAAATTTTGAGGAGATTTTGTCGGATAGTTCTCTCATAAAGTCACTTTTTCATGTTTTCACTTCTCAACTTTTGACCGTTTTTGTCACTTCAAAACCGACTGTAGTCCCTTTCATTTCATCACTTTTGCTCCCCATTTCACATTTGATCTCTTCACCATTCCTCTTCATTTTGCTCATATCACTTCCATTTTGTGGGTCGTTCTCACTTCACTAGCACATCATTTTAGTCAACTTTTCATCAACTTTTTCACAAAAACAGAGTAAAAGAAAGCGAAACAAGCAACAATGAAACGGGCAAGTATGAAACTGAGAGGGAAATTGACGAACGTGAAAACGGTGTGAAATGTGACACCAATAGAGAAAATGTCGCTTGTGTTCTCGGTTTTATGTCTTAAAAACAACAAAATTGATTCAAAAATGTTCGTGAAATGTTGGATTTTCCGGAAAAATACCGAGATATGAAGTGAGCCGTTGAATGGCGGATCTCTGCAAAAGTCCGGAAAACTCAGTAAACGAGAATTAGTGTGTTGTATTTGAGAAAAAGTTACAGAGAAAGAAACATGAATGAAGTGGTTAAAAAGAGGAAACAACCAGAAAACGAAGACGGAAGTGGTCATGAAAATGAAAACATAACTAGTGAAAATGAACTTTTTTCAACAAATTATCATTCGAACAAGAGACTGATGGTCTCTGAAAGATTTTTACAAAATTCTGTGATAAGTGAACAAGTAGTAGTGAAAGAAAGGACACATTTTGGAACAGTTGGCTCAAAATGGGGAAATGAAGGAATTATCAGTTGGTAAAAAAAGATTGAAAATGGCAGAAAAGATTCATTTCCACCAAAACATTCAATTTAGTGAAAACGAGAGGTCTGTACGACGACTGGTCGAGGAGGATCACCCACAACAAAATTCAGGGTTGATCACCTTGACCAGAACAAGGAGGTATTACTATCCCGACTTTTTTCTCAATTTGTTTTCAATTGATTTCATTTCACAAAAAAGTTGAATAAAAACAAAATTGAGATGAAAATGAGAGGTGGAAACAACAAAAAGATGACCCGTCAAATGTGTGACGGGTTTTGGAAAGTGACGGGTTTTGGAAGGAGGGTACAACTGATACGGTTTTCCATTATCTTCAACCTTCTCAACCTCATTCTTTTTGAACTTCCTTCGTGCATCCATGAGACAAGAATTGAATGCTGCTTTGTCGCGTGGTTCAGCTAGTAATATACATTCTTCAAATCCATCAAAGGTCTGCACTTCTCTTTTTTCCATTTGTTCATTTTTCTTTTTAATGATCAACAGATTCTTCATCCAATGATCCATCAACTTCTCTTCAATTGATTTCAGTTTCCATGTCATTCTGAACACCTGCTTTTTCAGTTCATCTTTGTTCACTCTTGGATTTGCTTTCATGTTTTCAACAATCATTCGGTGAGCGAGTCGATCTTCTGACGCCATCTGTTGTCGAAGTTTGACTTGTTCAATAAAATCTGGAATGAGATTGAGATCGAGATTCTTTGTTGGATGTGGAAACTCGAGATCTGTGTGTTGAAGCATATTCAGAAGAAATGATCTGTGATGTTGATAATTCTTACTGTCGGGATTGTACGTTCGACCATCGCTAAATTGAAATTGTGTATTCGGAAAGAGGTCTCGAATTTCTTGAATTCTATTTTTGATTGGTTTTAGCAGTGCCATTTACTACAAATTAAAAAATCCGAAAATAAAAAAGTTGAGCGTTTATTTCTGTTTTCTCAGATGGGGCTTTTTCTTAGCGGTCAGCCATGCACAGGGGTTAGGCATTGTGCCCACGGTGCCCAGCTTTTTTGTGCTCAGGATGTAGCGGCTGTTCAAATTCCTTTTTCTTGCATTCTGAATCTTTTATAGTGTCCACATTTCCTGTGGATTTTCGAGCAAAACGGTAAAATCTCATTTCTTGCGAAAATAGATCGCACTGTTTTTCTAGTCACATTTTGAACACATTTAGCCCGAATTGAATGATAAAGAATTAAAAAAGGAGTCAATTATGTCGAAAATGAACGAGGTGACGAATATTCATGGTGTTTTATGTGATGATTATTAATCTCAGTGACACACATTTTTTTTCGTGGGGCAGATCCAGCCAAAATCATCCACACCTCTCCTCAGTGACTTTTCATTTTAACAACCAGTATTTAACGATGAAATGAACCATCTTTCAAGAAGTGGAAAAAAACAAAAAAAATCTTCAAAAGGGGAATTGAACCCCTTTTGCTTGAACAATCGCTGAAATCAGTCGAAATCGTGGCGCTTATTTTGGCGCCGGTGCTCAGCCCCCCGGACGACAAGCTGAGCACCGATGTGCTCAGCTTGTCGCCATTGTGCCCAGCTCACCTAATGCCTGGCCATGCACCAAGTCTAATTCTGAACACTTCACTTCCGCCAATCTCTCGATATGTGAATGGAACCAGAACTTTAGTGTTCTCACCGACGAGTTCACAATTGTATTTCTTCAGTTCATTTTCGACGAATGATTGAGTGTAGTGTCGACGTTTCGCAATGTGAGGTCTGTTTCCTTGATTCCACAACTTTGGTTTTATTCTCCATTCAACTCCCTCATGAACATACGTCACCGGCACATTATTTCTGACATACTCAGAGACTGGCGAACAGTTCTCTTCTCTCATTGATTCAATTAATGCTTGTTCTGAACTTTCTCGACGTCTTTCCTTGTTCATTTCAGTTGGATTCATTTAATACAAATTAAAAAATTCAAAAATAAATATTCTTTCGTTGTTTTCTCAGTTTTGGATTTTTCATCAGAAATGAGGATCAATGGGTTCGATCACTGATTTCTCAAGAGTGTTTGTTTCCTTCCGATTCTTCGCGTTTTGGAATCTCCGGAACTGTACGATCATCATGGTATGCTTCGTTTTTTGGATTTTCCGAACTGTTGCAGAGTTATTCGGGTTTTCAGGATCGGTCGTGGATCTCGGAACTTTTATGTAAAAAGCAGTATGCCGCTCTCATTTTCTCCTTATTTCAGCTCTGTTCTCTCTAGTTTCAACCGAATTGTCACTTCATTTTCACAAGTAATTATTTCGTTTTTGACCTCACTTCAGTCTTCATTTTCTCGTTGTTTCCTCTTTTTAACCACTTCATTCATGTTTCTTTCTCTGTAACTTTTTCTCAAATACAACACACTAATTCTCGTTTACTGAGTTTTCCGGACTTTTGCAGAGATCCGCCATTCAACGGCTCACTTCATATCTCGGTATTTTTCCGGAAAATCCAACATTTCACGAACATTTTTGAATCAATTTTGTTGTTTTTAAGACATAAAACCGAGAACACAAGCGACATTTTCTCTATTGGTGTCACATTTCACACCGTTTTCACGTTCGTCAATTTCCCTCTCAGTTTCATACTTGCCCGTTTCATTGTTGCTTGTTTCGCTTTCTTTTACTCTGTTTTTGTGAAAAAGTTGATGAAAAGTTGACTAAAATGATGTGCTAGTGAAGTGAGAACGACCCACAAAATGGAAGTGATATGAGCAAAATGAAGAGGAATGGTGAAGAGATCAAATGTGAAATGGGGAGCAAAAGTGATGAAATGAAAGGGACTACAGTCGGTTTTGAAGTGACAAAAACGGTCAAAAGTTGAGAAGTGAAAACATGAAAAAGTGACTTTATGAGAGAACTATCCGACAAAATCTCCTCAAAATTTGAGCACACCTTACTCATACCGTGAGAAAGAAGGATTTGCAGTGAAAATCAGATTAAAAAATCCATAGTGTTAAAATGTTGGTGCAAGTGTGTCGTCACAAGAGTGATCGAAAAACCGACCCTCCAGAGCGAACTATAGGTGGTGTAAAACCAGAATTCTCAAAAAAGGGTTGTTTTAGTACGATTGTGAAGTGGTTTGAAGGAAAATCGTGTAAAATGAAAATTGACAAAAAATTGTGAAAACGATCGTGTGTCGAGGATCGTCAGAACCGAATGACGCGAATACCTGTCCACTATCGATTTGACATGTTTTGAGACCATCAGAGGGCGAAAAGTGACGTGTAGGAGAAGAGCGAGACGTCACTTTCTCCTCCTTAAAAATTTTGTCATTTTCAAAATATGTTGTGGGGTCGGATCTAACTTTTTTTCAAAAGTGCTTTTTTCCTAAAATTTCACCTATCAAAATCAATTTCGTAATTTTAGAACGTGTTTGAACACAATTTGAGACATAAAGGTGTTCATAGTGGCGAAATCCGAACATCGACTTTTTCGTCACTTTTTCGACCTAAGTTCGGTACACTGTTCGACGAATTCTCAACAGATTTTGATCAGGATTGTCTTGATCGATGACCGACAGTGTCCCCGAGATTTTAGAATTTTTTGCAGAATTATTCGAAACGGTTCTCACATTGGATTTCATTGATTTGTGGTAAAAAAGAGAAAAACACCAAAAAAGCGCCAACATTTTTTCGAATGTTGCCAAAATTTGCTTCAAAATTGACACTTTTCACGAGGTCAAAATATTGGACATATTTTTAGAATGTAGGCCAAATATTGATGTCATCAAAATGTCATAAATTCCTTTTTATACAAGATTCAAAATTGGTCAATCGGACTTGACTTTTAGTTTTGATTTCAATGACAATTTCAGATTGGTTCTCTATTCGCTTCTATAACTACTATAATGGGCACGAAAGAGGAAAGAAAGAGAATGTGGGGAAGAGCGAGAAGAAGAAGACGGATTCCGAAAGAACGAAAAGAAGTGGAATCATGAGCGAACGTCGAGTGCAGCACTCGCGTTCACAACAGGCGATGGCTGTTCTGCCATCTTCGTTTCGGACACTCCCAGTCCATCAAACACATCTTGAAGACTCGGACGCTCTTTCGGATCAAACGAAAGGCATTGAGAGATCAACTCACGAATCGATGTGTCCAACACCAGTTTCAGGTTCGGCTGAACTCCTCCCTCGTTCTGACGACACGCATTCGCTTCGTCCATAGTGGTTATAGAAGCGAATAGAGAACCAATCTGAAATTGTCATTGAAATCAAAACTAAAAGTCAAGTCCGATTGACCAATTTTGAATCTTGTATTAAAAGGAATATATGACATTTTGATGACATCAATATTTGGCCTAAATTCTAAAAATATGTCCAATATTTTGACCTCGTGAAAAGTGTCAATTTTGAAGCAAATTTTGGCAACATTCGAAAAAATGTTGGCGCTTTTTTGGTGTTTTTCTCTTTTTTACCACAAATCAATGAAATCCAATGTGAGAACCATTTCGAATAATTCTGCAAAAAATTCTAAAATCTCGGGGACACTGTCGGTCATCGATCAAGACAATCCTGATGAAAATCGGTTGAGAATTCGTCGAACTGTGTACCGAACTTTGGTCCAAAAAGTGACCAAAAAAGTCGATGTTCCGATTTTGCTACTATGAACCGCTTTATGGCTCAAATTGTGTTGAAACACGTTTGATTGTGACGGAAATCATTTTGAAAGGTAGGATTTTCGATAAAAAGCACTTCTGAGATTTTTGGTTTGATCCGACCCATTGAGGTTTTTTCGCGTTTTTTGAGATTTTTTTAGAAAAGGTATGGACGTTCGGGACTATGTCCTTTTGATCACTTTTCGTCGTCTTATGGTGTTTTTGGGTGTGAAAACGCTAGTTGGCGTCTTTTTGTGTCATTCATCTCTGAAAACTTTTGACACCTCTACATTCGGACACTTTTTCATGAATTTTCACATTTCACTACTTTCACTTCATTTACTCCGTTATTGCATCATTTTAACGAACATAAGTCAACGCGAGACGTATAGCACATTTCGTTAGTTTCATTTTGTTGGTTCTTCGATCACACCTCTGACGACACATTTGCACCAACATTTTGACACTATGGATTTTTTAATCTGATTTTCACTGCAAATCCTTCTTTCTCACGGTATGAGTAAGGTGTGCTCAAATTTTGAGGAGATTTTGTCGGATAGTTCTCTCATAAAGTCACTTTTTCATGTTTTCACTTCTCAACTTTTGACCGTTTTTGTCACTTCAAAACCGACTGTAGTCCCTTTCATTTCATCACTTTTGCTCCCCATTTCACATTTGATCTCTTCACCATTCCTCTTCATTTTGCTCATATCACTTCCATTTTGTGGGTCGTTCTCACTTCACTAGCACATCATTTTAGTCAACTTTTCATCAACTTTTTCACAAAAACAGAGTAAAAGAAAGCGAAACAAGCAACAATGAAACGGGCAAGTATGAAACTGAGAGGGAAATTGACGAACGTGAAAACGGTGTGAGATGTGACACCAATAGAGAAAATGTCGCTTGTGTTCTCGGTTTTATGTCTTAAAAACAACAAAATTGATTCAAAAATGTTCGTGAAATGTTGGATTTTCCGGAAAAATACCGAGATATGAAGTGAGCCGTTGAATGGCGGATCTCTGCAAAAGTCCGGAAAACTCAGTAAACGAGAATTAGTGTGTTGTATTTGAGAAAAAGTTACAGAGAAAGAAACATGAATGAAGTGGTTAAAAAGAGGAAACAACCAGAAAACGAAGACGGAAGTGGTCATGAAAATGAAAACATAACTAGTGAAAATGAACTTTTTTCAACAAATTATCATTCGAATAAGAGACTGATGGTCTCTGAAAGATTTTTACAAAATTCTGTGATAAGTGAACAAGTAGTAGTGAAAGAAAGGACACATTTTGGAACAGTTGGCTCAAAATGGGGAAATGAAGGAATTATCAGTTGGTAAAAAAAGATTGAAAATGGCAGAAAAGATTCATTTCCACCAAAACATTCAATTTAGTGAAAACGAGAGGTCTGTACGACGACTGGTCGAGGAGGATCACCCACAACAAAATTCAGGGTTGATCACCTTGACCAGAACAAGGAGGTATTACTATCCCGACTTTTTTCTCAATTTGTTTTCAATTGATTTCATTTCACAAAAAAGTTGAATAAAAACAAAATTGAGATGAAAATGAGAGGTGGAAACAACAAAAAGATGACCCGTCAAATGTGTGACGGGTTTTGGAAAGTGACGGGTTTTGGAAGGAGGGTACTCTGTCAACAACCAGCGAGAATTCAGAAGTGATTGACTCACTTCAGAAGAGAACAGAAGCACATAAGACAGCGATATCTTCAATCCAAAAAGTGGTGAGCACAAATGGATCAATCACTTGTTCAGCTGGTATTGCAACACCAACAATTGGAGGATTGATCAATGTGAATGGAGCAAAGTGGAACATCTCAGAAGGATCACTTCCGAAGTCTCCTGGAACCTATCCGGCTTCAACATTCTTTTCTGGTCTTTCCATTTCACAATCAATTTCAGAAACTTCAGGAATTCAGTTCAATGGTGATGGAATTATAATGTGGTCTCCCTGTGACTCACCAGCATTGTACTATTACGATGAGGACACGGGTTCAGGAGTGTTTTCAATATCCACAACGGGAAGTTTTTCTCAACTGTCAGACAGAAGAGTGAAAAGAAATATTGAACCATACCCTGATGAACTTGAACAATTGAATAAAGTGGAAATTGTGCAGTACCAATTCAACACATTCGACTCGAAGATCAACAAAGTGACGAAGCAAATAGAGAATGAGACGGATGAAGAACACTTGAAGAACTGCAAAGAGAAATGTGAATGCTTGAAGAAGGAAAGTGAGAAGAAACACATTGGTGTAATTGCACAACAGATCCAAGAAATATTCCCTGAAGTCGTGAATGATTCCAATCCAGATTGTCTTCAAGTTGATTCTGCAGAACTCTCTTGCTTTTGTGTAAAAGCCATTCAGGAACTGAGTAGCATTGTCGGACAACAACAGACAATCATATATGAACTGATTCAAAAATATAATTCACTGATCGAAACAATGACAAATACTCCAACATGAGATCAACCAGAAATTCATAATTCTCCTTGATTATTTTTCCATTGATTGTCTCCGTTGTTTCCATCTCAATTGAATCACCAGAACTGTCTTTGAACCAGATCTTCACTATTGATTGTCGTGTGCTTAATTCCCACTTCTTTCGCTTCGAAATCTGTTCGTAACAGAAAGCAACATATGAATCGTTGTGTGCATCAGTCTGAATCCAATCACCATGGATTGTGATGTGCTGTGGAATATCTTTTGAAATGACAGTTGAGTTACCATTTATTTCTTCCCTCACATGGATGAGTTTGCAGTCAAGAAAGTGAACATATTTTTGATTTCTAGAATTTGTAAAATCAGGAGGGAGTTGAGCAGTGTGAGAATTCTGAATTGAGAAATAGCGCTTCACCATTTGTGTTTTCTACAAAAATAAAATATCATATTTATTCTATTCAGTAACCTCTCTTCACTTCTTCACACGCTTCTTGAAGTCGACGATCAATGACATATCGCACTCGTGGTTGTCCATTCTCAATCCAGAACAGCCAGTATGTTGCTTGATGAAGAGCTAGAATTGGTGGAGGATGTCCATCTTTGGTTGATGTGAAATATGGATCGAGTTCTCCCTGATTGATTGGTGATCCTCTGTAGACGATATTGACTGATTCTGCTGTCGATATACCTTCTTCTCCACCAGCGATATTACCTCGTTCTGTAGGAACCATAAATGTGAAACTCGTTGCATCTGTAGTACCAGTGTGGTATCTTCTTTTGTACAGTTTGTCTTTGTACTCATACACGCGAGGAACACAAATGGAATTCTCAAACTCTTCTGTTGCAGAACAACCAATGAAATCACCATTTACCATCATCATTTGATAGAACTCTGGTGAGATTGTTGACATTGGGAAATTGGGAAAGTTGGATCCAAGCATTTCGAATTGACCAACGTAGTGAGGATTTCTGAAAACTGTACATTCATTTGGTCGTTCAGGGAATAAGCACATGAGATTCATGAGATTGTTGAGTTTGATCCTGATGTTTGATCTGACTCCCATTGATGTCGCTTTCGATTGAAATGATTGTGTGTCAATTCTTTCAGCTTTTAGGACATAAACAGTTTTGGAATATGTGTTGATCAGTGATTGTTTTGTTGCATCAGTCATTTGATATCCATAGCAAATCGTCGTGACTTTTTCCACAGATGAAGAAACCAGAGTGGTTGTTGCAGCCTTTATATTGACTCCTGGTATTACTGCTGATGGTTGAGTGATGTTGGAGTATCCAATACATTGTTCGACTGGATTTCCAATTTGAGTAAATTCCTGTGTTGTATAAACCCAATCTCCTTGATATATTATCACCGCACGACCTCCACCAAGCGAGTTTGCAAAATCTTCACAAGCAATATTCCACTGATCTGTGACTGATTTTTTAAGAACAGTAGATGGTTGAATCGGGCAATACACTAGTGAATCAGCTGTCAAATGAAATCTTAAACGTAAATTACCAAAGATTGAATTTGGATATTGATCAAATGTACTGAGTGGAAGTAAGTTCACAAATGGAATCACCAATGGAATTGTGATTGTGTGGGTTGGAGGAAATTTATTAGATCCGGAGGAGACCGGAGTATAGTAGCATCCACACACACTTGGATCCATTCTCTGAACATTTTCCCAAAGACTGTAGCAATGCTTCATGTTGTTTTTCTCTTCTTGTGACTTGAATGTGTGATACAGAAATGATTCGTGAACATGATTATTCTGAAGTGTATTGTCAATTATGTTACCTTGACTGTCGACGAGTCTCATGTCTCGAATTGCATCTGATGACGATTTAAATCCGTAGAACATTCCGAACACACCAACTTTTTGATTGTCTACATACTCAGGTGATGTAACTGAAACAGTGACCTTTAGATCGATACGTAAATGACTCTTCTCAAAGTCAGTCACATCATGACCGTCATAACATAATGGAACTTCAATCTCATCTCCGATTCTGCATGGCATGGGAGGATTTGTTGCATGTACTTCTTGAATAGTGAACACATGTGGTTCTGAATCCCATTGTTTTGGCAAGTGGTTCTGCACTTCAATATGCTCAAGTAATGTCGATGTTGGTTTGGATTGATTAGATCTGATACTTCTCATTTATAGAAAAATAAAAAATACAATATCATAATTTTCTTTTACTGTTTTCAATTTGGAACGATTCCGAGATCTTTATGTAATGCTTTCAATGTGTGATTAGGATAGTACTCAACTCTGGGTTCATCGTTACTGAATCGTAATACCCACCATGTTGTTGCTGTTGTTGCTAAAATCGGTGCTGGAGGAAGTGTAAATGTTGTCATATCACCACCACTTTGACTCGGATTGTAGACATTGTAGTATGCGTCAAGATTACCTTGATAAATTGGATGTGATCTCAAAGTGACTGCAGCATTCACACCTCTGGAACTGATCGAATCATTACAGTTTGTTGGGCAACCACTTCTCTGTGTTGAAAAGCATAGAAGGAAGTCAGTATTGTCATGAATCGGGCGTACTCTTGTCATTGTCTCTTTTTCATAATTCCGATCACCAGAGAGTTTCTGTTCAACGAGAGAATCTGTTAATGATCGCTCCAAATCATCAGGTACAGCTAGACACGAATCGAGATTGAGAGTCGATAATGCGAACTGATAAAAGCGAGCTCCGATTGTGGTTGTTGGTTGATCTGGAAAATATCTGTTTTGTAGATTCACTTGAAGATTCTTCTGCATTGGATTGTGGAAACAAGTGACTTCATTCTCGTAGTGACGAAACAGGAGCATAATATCCTTTGCGTTTACTAGTACCATTTGTTGAGTACAATCAATTCCTGTTTCCGTTGGTGTCTTCTGAAATGGATAGAATGAGATCTTCTCAGCCGGAATTGTTCCAGGACGATCCTGATACATCTTCTTCAGATTCTCTTTTGCATCTTTTTTCATATTGTATCCAGCACTCATGCAATACACATCATCAATTTGATACGTCATGACGTTTAGTGAGATGGACTGATCCACATATTCTGGTTCTTTTGTGATAGTTCCAGCTGAATTAATTGTGATATCTTGAGTAACTGCTGGTATCCTGAATGATTGACCAATCTGAACGAAATTCTTAGTGCATGAGGTGACAAGATTGTTGAAGAAATATGGACGAGTAGATTGACAGTTTAGAATAGAACTTTGAATTGGAGGACAGAATGATTTATAGTCGCTCAGTAATAACGAGAGTGTATCTTTCAAAGTGAGTTCAGGATTAACTGGACAACAAACCAATGCATCTTCATTCATGTGAACACTCAATTTCAGATCTCCAAAGAGACATCTTGGATAGTCCGTCATGCCTGAGAATATCAGAAGATCTTCAAGATTGATTGACACACGAATTGGTACATCAATACTGTCTTGAAACACTCCCGTTCCTGACGTTGTCGTGAAATCCGATAGTGGAATGTACACCCCGGCAACAGATTCATCATGATTCCAAGCATTCTGCCAAGGTGTATGTGAGTGCTTTCGATTCTCTATTTGACTCTTTGGTTTTATCATATTGTAGATGTGAGACTCCATTGATACATCATTGTTTGTTGTGCTAATTATTCTCTGGTTTTTGTGAAGAACAGTGAGGTCACGAAAGATTGATGCAGAATGCTTTAGTCCCACAAATATGAATATTCTCTCATTCATGTATGATCCAATTTTACCAGCAGTAGTTTGCCAGTTATTGACTGTAAGCCTTGCTGTCATAGTGAATGTGATAAACGAATCATCAATTTGACAAATGTCCTGATTCCCAGTTAACGGAATGATTATCTCTTGTCCTGTGAAGAAGCGTGCATTCTCTGATGGTTTCAATTCTTGAATAGAAGTACTGTGTGCTCCATCATTCAGAAGGTATTTAATGTGATGCTCGGACTGAAGTTGCTGTTGTATTTGACCCATGTCATCTCTTGTGTATTCTATCCTTCCAGTGGTATTTCCAGTCAAAGATGATGCTCCAGTTCTTTTGTTTGTCAGATGTGTAATATAGTAGTAAAATAACCCGGCGAGGGTAAAATAACCCGGGGTGAAAACCCCCTTTTTTGGGCCCCTCTTTCCGTCCATCCCATATTTCTCGGAACCAACATTTTTTTGGGTCCCACTTTTTTTTCCATAATGTTTGTCTCAACTCCGAGTATCCATCGAGGTAGAATCGAACCTCCAAAATAGGATCCTGGGCCGGGGTGCCTATTTCGGAACCATATTTTGGCCTATTTTGACCCATTTTGGCTCCTAAATAGGAGGTCCTTAACATTTAAGCTTGGAGGATCCGAACTTCACGACCACTTTTCTCCACGCTTGTTCAAAATTTTTCTTTCTCGTTTCATTTCTGGTTGTTTGGGATGTTTTTCTTTCGAAATCACAATTTTTGAAAATGAAAAATCCTGGGGGACCTGGGTGGAAATTGAGGGTCAAAATTGATTTCCCTGTATGTTAAGCTTAGGGATCTGAAAACTTGTTTTGATCATATCTCCACAACCAGACATAGTTCCGACATGAAGTTTTCACCAACATGGATGTTTTGTTGGATTATATTTTTCTGAAAATTTTGAGCAAAATCCCTTGCGGCAGTTGAGATACTTTTGTTGGGTTTTGGCCTTGGATCGAAAGGAGAGCTGTCACTTGAGATGGAATGATGCACCCGTCTCCAAATTTCGTCTAAATAATGCAGACACAATCAGAATCGAATCCAAAAGCTCAAATTGGTTAGAATCGTGCTTGGGAGGAGAGAAGTTGGGGTTGGTTCTGAGAAAACCTCGAAAACTAAAAAAAACACCAAAATAGGAGGTCTTCGAAAATTGTCAAAATTTTCAGAAAAAAATATAATCCAACAAAACATCCATATTGGTGAAAACTTCATGTCGGAACTATGTCTGGTTGTGGAGATATGATCAAAACAAGTTTTCAAGATCCTAAGCTTATTATACAGGGAAATCAGTTTTTGACCCTGAATTTCCACCCAGGTCCCCCCAGGATTTTTCATTTTTCAAAAAATTGTGATTTCGAAAGAAAAACATCCCAAACAACCAGAAATGAAACGAGAAAGAAAAATTTTGAACAAGCGTGGAGAAAAGTGGTCGTGAAGTTCGGATCCTCCAAGCTTAAATGTTAAGGACCTCCTATTTAGGAGCCAAAAATGGGTCAAAAATAGGCCAAAATATGGTTCCGAAATAGGCACCCCCGGCCCAGGATCCTATTTTGGAGGTTCGATTTCTACCTCGATGGATACTCGGAGTTGAGACAAACATTATGGAAAAAAAAGTGGGACCCAAAAAAATGTTGGTTCCGAGAAATATGGGATGGACGGAAAGAGGGGCCCAAAAAAGGGGGTTTTCACCCCGGGTTATTTTACCCTCGCCGGTTTTTTTTACTACTATATGCGAGTTCATTTTAACAAAAATAAAAAATTACATTTATGCTTTAACTCTAGTTACTTTTTCTTTTTTGGTTTCTTCGCTTTTGGTTTCAGCTTTTCTTCCAGTTTCAGTATTTCTCCTCTGAGCTTGTTCGCTACTGCAGTGTTTCCTTCATTGATCGCTTGCTCATATTGTGCCATCTTTTCTGCGTGGATTTGCTGATCCGACTTCACATCTGGGATCATCTCAATTCCTGTCTGTGCTACCTTCGAGATCAGTGGTCCAACGAAGGGAATGAGATTCAGAAATGGAGCTCCAACTCTGAGTATGTTTTTGCCAACTGCTGCTAATTTTGAAAACCAACCTGGTGCCATTTAAGGAAAAAAACAATAATCGAATACTAGTGAATGTTTATCCTTTGAATTGAATTTTGGAATTTGACGAGAGTGGCATATCATCATTGGAGTATCGTCCATTTCGTGCAGGGCTTTCCAAAAATGGCCGCTCGGTGGAGAAAAAGGTCGCTGGCTAGAATTCGGGATGATGAAATTCAAATAGTGATAATTCTGGTCGCTTTTCGTCCAATAACACGTAGTGGCCTGGATTGTGTGATCACACCCATCACTTACTCCGACTCTCACACCAAGGTTCAGAAGTCATCGTATTGAGTTGGGACGACAATATATTCCTATATCCATTGTACCGACACAAAAGCGACATTGGGAAATGAGGATAATCGAAGATGCCACTTGAGACATCAAAACAAAGGAAGGATCTTCCGATACACACAATCAAATCCTGATATGAGATGAAGCAGGTCTAAAATAATCAATTATCCCTTCACTCAACTTGTCAAAGAATCTCATTCGTTTTCCCTTCGTTCTCGCAATGTTCGCCCTCTGTTTGCGCTTCATCCGCATTTCATTCACCCTTCATCCGCATAGAACATCCTCAAGAGTTCTTGATTTCTCCCTTCAATGAATCCATCAACGACGAAGATTAGACTAATGTCAGTCCTGAGAGAGTGTGTTATCAGAGGAGATGGCGACTGTCAGGGAGTTTGAAGTCGAATCAATTCCTTATTCTTCCTTCCGGATGAATGAATACTCCTTCAAAACTGTGAGGCAACCCTGAAGAGAATAAAAGTGAAACAGAAACAAACAGCGCGATGGCTAGGTTCTTCTGGCTCATCATCAACTGGAAGAACTCAACGTCGGATTGGACGTGAAAGGCAGTAACGGAGCTGAACTGGAGTCGGGAGAGGGCAGGGACGAAGATGAGGTGGGAGAGGAGGTGCTGGAAGAGAGACACGAGGGTGTGGTGAGATGGGTGGTGTGAGCAAGTGAGGATGGATCGGGAGGGCGACTTGTTCTGCCGAGCAGCCATTCGCATCTCGTTGCGGCTGTCTCTGCTCAAGTTCAAAGCACGCTTGTCGAGTGCCTTCTCGACGAGTGTGGCGGCTGTCTCGAACAGGCTGGTGATTGTGTGGACGTGAATGTTGTCTGGACGGGCGTGTCCTCCCGCACGGCCACAGCGTTGGCATTGACCACCTCAACAAGCACTTGCGACGAGGTGTGCCTGTGATGTGCGTGTGGAGTGGGAGGGCGAGGCTGTCGATGATGCGAAGGGAAGCGTCGCTGTCTTCGACGGCCGAGCGGGAGGACGTGGTGAGATGGAACTGCGGGGTGATGGTGATGTGATGATGAAGACTGGTCCTCCAGTCCACATAGCTGTCCCCACCCTTCGAGCGAGACGTCGAACAGCAGCATCTCTTCGGTCGTGCGGATGTGCACAGAATCGGAGCGAGACATCGAATAGCCGCGGCGGGGAAGGCTGAACGAGCAGCAGCTCGCATTTTGACACACAGCCGATGGGTGAGAGTTGGGTGAAGTCGGGCTGTGCTGGCAGACGAAGAACGGGAGCGACGCATTGAGGTTGAGCAGTATCAGTCGTGTCTGGTTCATCTCCCAAAAGTTCAGAGACTGCGAATACGCGGCGATGGCTGTGAGGACGAGGGGATGTTGGTGGCTGTGGACAGAACGCGGTTGAGGAGCACAGTGTTGCTGTGGGAGAACTGAAGAAGATGAGATAAAGAGAAGACAGACCAATCAGCACGTGTTGGCGAGTGAAGAGAGCCGCGAATACACTTCAACCACTCTCGTCTTGCTAATTGCCTGCGATTTGATGGGCGGAGCGACTGGGCTCTCATCGACAGCAAGACTCTAACATGAACGGCACAACAACCTCCTCCTCGGCCCTTCGGAACAGCTCCAACGCCCGCTCCACCTCGTCCACAGACAGGACATGTTCGGCGAGAGGGTAGTGTGGAGGTGGGAGTGTTGGTGCTCTGCCGCTTCTTCTCCTCGTCCTTCTGCAGCAGTATGACGCTGTAGACAACAAGAAGGACGAGCAGGTTTCGTCTGGCATACATCGGACTCGCACAGTACTCAATGTCACCGATCGAACTAGGCAGCGAATGACGGGACAGCAGAGAGACGAAGAAGAGGAGGAGCGGAAGGAGGCAGTTCCAGTCTTCCAGTTCCGCCTTCCTGCCCCCCTCCGAGTCCTTCGTCGCATCATCGTGCACCTCCTTCCTGAACTCGCTGATTCACCCCGTTTCGATGAAGTCGTTGATGTCGATGTTCGAGAAAGAGTAATTGTTGTACAAGTTGATGTACTCGACCAGCTCCCCAAACATCATCCCTCTCTTCTCTGCTTCCAACCAGTGCCGGAGTTCTTCGATGGTGGCGTGACTGTGTAGTCGAGCACATCGCCGTGTGGGAGGGAGTGATTCTTGTTTGTCTGGATCAGCGTGACCTTCGTCGAGTACTCCATCGACGTGGTGTCGGGAACGAGGTTGGGTGCGATTGGCAGCTTGTTCAGAATGGTGATGTTGAGGCTTTCCTGCGCGACAAGGAAGGGCGACGTGTGAGGTGAGGCCTGATTGGTGGAGTGGAGACGCAGGGCGAGATAGGGCTTTGATTCGATTAGCTTCTTCAGAAGAGCGCAGAAGAGAAGGGAGTTGATTGGAATGTGTCTGGATGGGTTGGGCATGGGCATGTCGTCCATGTCGTCCGAATACACACTCCCATCATCCATCTCGTCGCTCACCGACGTCCACTGCGGATGCAGCTCCGATAAAAGCTGGACGACGAGCTGGCGCGTGAATTGGACAGGCTGAGGGCGAAGGGGTAGGAGTGGTTGCCGAGAGCAGATATGGGGATGAACGGGGCGAGCACACTCATCAAGTTGCCTGGCGGAGAGCACGGTGGGAAGATCGTTCGGAGCTGCTCAATCTTGTTGAACATGTTGCCCGACGAGAACGTGCACAGTTTGGTCAGACTGGATGAGATTTTGGTGTTGAGTGTCGGCTCGAACGGTGAGAGGTTGAGAGTCGCTTTTGCCTTCGCTGTAAATGGTTCTTGATTGCCTGCCTTGCCTATCGAGATTGGGATGGTCTTGCTCTGCCTGAACCTGTGGACTCGATCGAATTCGCTCAGAAGTGCCTTCCGCGTGACCGAAGTGAGATAAATTTTAGTCAGATGGATCTCTATCGTGTGGCCAATCTGAGCAACAGGTAAGGAAGTGCTGAGATTGGATGACGTTGTGCTTTCGAACATCTGGTCCTCTCCGGGCAGCACCAGCTTCCGAGTCTTCCGCATGAACGTGTCGATGCGCTCGAAACTTCAGCATCTCGTTCTGGATCTCCATCGCCTCTCGTTCGATTTCCCGCAGCCTGTGTTTGCTGACTGTCTGCGTGGTTGATGCTTTGTAGTGTTCGTTGATGAACGGCCAGTGCAGCAGCGAATAGGGGTGGTTCAGCTGCAGTGGCTCGTGAAGCTTCAGCGGATCCGAATAATCGTGCGACGGACGCGAACAGATCGTGTTTGGCGGGATGGTTGATGCGGTTGTGTAGAATGCCGGCGTGCAGAAGAGAGAGTGGGCGAGCGAGCGCATGTTGAGGAGGTTGAAGTTGAGGAAGGTGAGGAACGTGCGACTGAGGACGACAGCGCTGACTGGCTGCGGAATCGCTTTGATCAGTTCGTCGGGATTTTCTGAAACGACTGGGCGCTGAGGCTGCCCTCGCTCTCCTCGTCTCTGCGCGTCTGATCCGAAGAGGAGCTCGTTCTGCGCCTCGAGTTCCTGCTCCTGCTCGAACGCCTCGGAGAAGGAGCGGATGGCAGCGTGGGAGATGACAGGGGTGGATGTGAATAGCGAGGCTGAGCTGAGAGGAGAGATGTGTGCGGGTGAGGGGCGCGGAGAGGAGGGCTGACGAGTCGATGTTCGACTTCTTCCGCACAATCGGTGGGGCAGGCCGGTTCCCAAACTGGCTCGTCATCGCGTTCGGATGCGACATCAACTAACCCTGCCCGTGCATCGAGAACGATGACTGTCTTGTCAGCAGCGGGCGCACAGCGACGAGCTGAGGATCTGGTTTCTCGCTCGCGCTGAGGGAGCCATCGTCGGTGCTGTGACCTGAGGACGACTGGTGGAAGGAGGGCACAGTAATCTGGCGAAGAGTGATGTGATGCGAATGAAATGACAGTGAGCGTGTTTTCCTCTGCTCGGACTGGTCTGTTGATGAAATGAAATCGATGTTGTCGTTCAGGCGTGGTTTGGGCGGAATAGGACGAGATTGAACGACTGGCTTCTTTGAACGGCAGAGAGAATGTGAGATGAGATGGGGGGTGTTGGGAGATTGATGCAAATCGTGCATAATCTGCTGGTAGAATTGTTGCGTGGGATTCCTGATTGTCAGCGATTTTGAAGCGATTTTCTGCAGGTACTCAGGAGATTGTCGAGGGTTAGGAATAAAATTGTCCAGATTTGACAAAGAAAGGCCGGGGGAAGTCACGGTAAGGAGTGTTGTGTGGGTGAGTGTGCTGAATGCAATCTTGTTCATGTCTGTCGAGAGTATGGTTGAGGCAAACGATGGCACAAAACTTTCTGATGTTGGCATCTTTTTGAATCATCAATGTAGATTTGGACTTGGTTTCTTTTAGTTTCGGAGTAAATCTTGTGGAACGAGTGTCTTGAGCTAGAAACAATCCTTCCGCAATGATACTGACAAATACTCAATCCCCAGTGCTCGTCGCTCTTCTTTGTTTTGTCTTTTATTCGAATCTGAGTGTGAATGGGTGCAAAAACGGTCGAAAACCAATTCAAAGCCATCGTCGAATTCTTTGTCCAAATTGGACACTTATCCTTCGAACTTCTTCCTTCTTCTGAAGATGCCTCTTGATGATCTGCAGACACATCTTCCAAGCCTTTTGATCCCCTGGTTTCTGATTCTGTAATTGCTATCCTTGTCCAACTCGAGAGTCTTGCTTTGTTCGGAAGGACAGTGTATTGTTCCAGTGATGGTCGAAGTTTAGCTCGAGGTTCCTCTTCAGATTGTGAACATGGCGAATATAGTAATGATTCTGAAGAACTGACATTGGATCATCTCCATTTCGCTCTCCTTTCTTGAGTAATCGTCCGTTGACAACGATTTACGCCAGGTGTGAGCACTTTGGAGAGAAATCAATACTCAGAAGAGGAGAATACAGTTCATGAGGAAAACAGGGGAGATTTAAAATTGGATGGACATTTAGGGCTGCGCATTAAGAGGGACGCAAACAATAATATAGAAAATAATGAGGAGACAGACAATTTGCACATCTTTGTGGATTCAACTACTCATATAAGCCATTATTCACAAAACAAAGTCGATCAATCCTGGACTTTTTTATTTCATTCCATTGATGTCAGAAAGATATCAAATAGGAGTATGAGACTTCTCACGGGATACCTGGGTCATTTCCATCCCATTTCTTCCTGATTCACACCAATAACAGCGAGTCACTGATTCTCGCGCAAATTATGGAGACTTTTTGGAAAGGCCTGTTCGGGATAGCACTGCTAAACTTGCATACGAAGCATATCAATTTTACCATCGGACGTACAATCAGGAAGTGAATTTTTCACCACGGATTCGAAGCCCTGCAGAGGCAAGACCAATCCCAATCACAATTCCAGTGCAAAGACCAATAGCAATTGAATCGCCTGAATCTCCAATTATACCTGGACAGATCAGAAACTTGAAATCAATGGGGTTTGAATATGAATATCCAATGAAGGAGAGGAGATTTGAAGAGGAGGAGGATGATGACATTATACCAATTTCACAGATGCAGGATCCAATTGAGAGAAATCCCATCTTCACACCAACCGTGTTCAACCACCCAGTGAGGGAGATCAGACAGTATGAACCTACGACACAACAAGTTCTCAATAAATTGGCACATATGAAGGGATTTTTTGATCATCAACAGAGAAACGATTCAGAAGATGAACAGATCAAAGCTGAGAACTCAATAATGAAAAATCAAAAGCAGATGGAACACTTTATCACCTCACACATTCTAGATGCAAATAAAATGAACAGAGACACATTTGTTCGAGCATCGATTAACAGAACTATTGCGAACGATGATATTGACTTCATACTGACTCACACAAAACAAATCCCATTCGGAGGAAGATCATTTCAGGATTGGTATGAGGAATTCGATCACAGATGGAGTGCTGCACATCCGAGGAAAATCCAGAGAGAAAAAGGAAGTGACAGAATGATTATGGATCAACCTACGATACCAAAACCAACAGAGAAAATTGTGTATCCATTTCGATCAAAAATGCAGTTCATGTCCAAAGCAATAACTGGTGATCCACAGAAGACATCTGACAGAAAGGTTCCTCAGAATTGTGACAGACCATACTTCTCTCCCAAGTTTGGATCATGGGAAATTGATCTCGTTTTTATCCAATCACCAACGTCGAAAACAGTACTTCAGATTTACCTCTTCGCTATTAACATCAACACAAAATACCTGGTAGTGATTCCAGTACTGGATAAATCATGGAGCAAAGTCAAGACTGCAATCAATGATCTGATTATTCATAGTGGAGTTCAGGTGAATAACATTCGTGGTGATGGAGAAGCTGCTTGGACAAGTGGAGAAGCAACAACGTTCTTTAAGAAGCAGAAAGTCAGCACTTATTTCACAAGCTCACCATTCACAAATCATAGTCGAATTGTCGATCGAGTGATCAGAACAATCAGAGATGGATTCCAAGACAATGCAACACAGATGGCAAATCATTCATTGATGAATCAGATGGTTGAATACTACAACATGACTCCACATCGAGCGTACTGGAATAAATTCACTCCACAACAAGCACAAAACAATCGTGAAATCGAAGCACTGTACATCTCCAGTTGTGAAGAACAATTAAAGAACATCCAAAGACAACAGACAACACAGATGTTATGGAAATACAAACCAGGAAACATTCTGTTGATCCACCTTGATCTGGACAAGACTGTTGCCAAGTTTCAGAAGAAGCGAAGACAGTTTCAATTCGTGGGGAAATTCATCGAATACAAACACGGCAATGTTGTTGCTAGACTTCTGAATGGACTCACATGTCTACCAAAAATAGTGTACGTTCCAATCCAACACACAAAGTTCCATGCAGACTCTATTGACGACTTAACTCCAGAGTTCATTGCGGAATTCGGTCTTCTCTGACCTCAGAACTTCGTTCGCTTTAATTTGGCGTAGTCTCAAAATTGTTTCAGATATTTTTATTTCACTTAAATGACATCACTGAAAATATTAGAACCGTTTGATCCTGAGCAGAAAGAGTTCACAAACATCCACGACTTTCAGAGATACTTGGAGAAGAATAGAAAAGAACTGAATGAGTACACAACTCAGAAACTGAATAGGATGATCCAAATTGATGGATATCGAATCACAAAAATGAGAGGTGAGATTGCTTTGAGGAAACGATGTGTTGATGCTTCCACTCCTCCTAATTCACTATCGATTGATCAAAGATTTTCTGACATTGAAGAATCAATTCGAACGCTGACAGACACTCTCAGCATGGGGCTTCGAAGTCTTGACGAGACCATTGGGAACCTTCTACAAGAGCTCGCTGACTAGGCGAGTGCGACGCCTTTAGCAAGGCTCTCTGACCCTTCTGATTAGTCCATCTTTGTTGATCTCATTTAGTGCTACTCCATGAATGTTGTATCGAAGAATGATTGCTTCACATTTCTGTTTTCGTTGGTAGACATTCCAGAATTGTCGAATATCAATTGGTGAGTTCAACTGAGGATAGACTCGACTGATTCGCCCTTTGCTGAATCCTCCAAAGATCCACATCGAATCGAT